>JASDQU010503430.1:50895-70222 GCA_032191745.1 Picea mariana | reverse complement strand
TTGTCGAATCATTACCCAAGAAAACATTACCTCCATCATACTTTTCATATTCGCAGAACCACTCCCTCTGGGGAGTCATATGAAAGGATGCACCTGAGTCAATCAACCATGCCTCATGATCTGCATGTGTGCTTGAAGAGGCCAAGTACACATCCCCTCCTTCTTCCTTGGAGGTATTTTATTCTATAGAAGAAGATTCTTCATATCCCTTCTTTTTCTCAACTTTGGATCTACACTACTTCTTATAGTGCCCTTATTTTCCACACCTCCAACATACCCTTCCAAACTTTCCAGAAGATTTATATCTACCCTTAGACTTAGATCTCTCACTTGAGAAATTAGATCTATTTCTTTCCTGGGAACGTCCTCTTGCAAATAATGCGTCTGTGCTATGTCCTTCCATATTCTTTTGTCTCATCTCCTCTGACAACAAGGACAAGACCACTTATTCAAACTTCAAAGAAGTTGTATTACTACCTATAGCCACAACCAGACTATCCCACGAGTCTGGTAAAGAACACAACAAACTGATACATTTATCNNNCAGTATTGAAGGCGTTCAAATGCTCTGCCACCGAGTCTCCATCTCTCATCCTCAAGTTATACAGCTTCTTTCTCAGGAATAGTTTATTTACCAGGGACTTAGACTAATGCAGCTTCCCCAACTTTTCCCATAAATCCTTGGATGTAGCTTCCTCTGACACATTCAGTAATACTGACTCGAAGAGACACAGTCGAATTGTGCTCTTTGCCTTCCGATCCATCTTTTTCCAGTCATCTGCAGAAGTTCCTGTAGGTGCAGTACCTGGATCTACCGCGATCCACTGATCTCTGTCCACCAAAATATCTTCCATCTTGAGCTTCCACAACTCAAATATTTTCCCATGAAACTTCTTGATCTCCATCTTCGAATTGCTTGCCATTTCTTTTCACCTGAAAAACAATACCGCATATCTCCCACTGTAACAAGGCTTATCACAGTCCCGAGCCAAATCCTTGATGACAAAGGCGTCCCCCTGAAGCCAATAAATCTCTGATACCAAATGTAAATTCTAACCTTGTACAATATCTACTGCAAACTGATATTCATAAAAGAACAAAAAAGATACAATGGCGAATACAAATATTACACAGAGATTTTTCACCTGGAAACCCAAACCGGGAAAACCAACATATATTATATTCATACATTGTGTTACATTGTTTACAATACAATATACATATAGGAGCCAGTGGCATCCAAAACCCTAACCACCTGGATTAGTCCAAAACCCTAATTCCTTAATCGGAAATAGAAAACCATTGGAAAAAACCATGTGTCGAAAAACCACCTAAATATCATGTGGTCCCGGAAATATTTTGTCCCAATGCAAAAAAAAAATTCGGGGGTGCTGCCCCCGAATCCCCGTGCGGGGGGCTCCACCCCCCTGTGCACCCAGTGCATGTGCTCAAACACTACTACTCTTGCAAAGAATATAACACATACCCAACAAATTTCATGTAACTAAGAAAGAGGCATGCTTATTGGTGCTTGTATCACATGGAAAAAATAGATTTCTATATAATTCATGATCATTTGTTTCTTCATTAATTTTATGCAACTCAATTTTGGGGGTTGCTATATAGTAGGATGTAAGTGACAAACATTGCACGTGCTACCCTAAATTGGATTAAAATGGGTGATAAGACTTTGACTGTGCACCGTTCTACTATCAGGTATAGATATACATGATGGCATAATAACCGTTACTTAATTTACGCCTCTTATTGTTCATGCTTAATTATGAAATTCTAATTGAGACTATCTTTTTTTATAAGGCATAATCCATGCCCAACATTTATTACAAAGTTATGCATCCCTTAACTTTTTTATAAGACAATAAAAATACAAGGGACACAAGATACCTCTCTTCCTTGGAAAGGGGTCCTTTTTTGGTACAAATGGACGATTAAAGAGGAATTCATGCATGGAATGTGACCTATGAATATTATTATACTTTTGGAGTCATTGATGGATAGAATTATGTGCACTCCTATTTGAGAACATCATATGATGAACTTGTTTGAAGAGTCAGTTCATAATTAATGAATCAATAATAAAGAATCCATAATTGAAGAGGTAGAGCAAAGATTAATATTTTGACATAAGTGGTGGTCACGATCAACACATATGAACTTTGTGGTGAAAGATCATCAAAATTGATAGAGGGATATGCAAGATTGTACAACGAGAACCTTAACAAACACAACCTCTGATGCTTGTAGCATTGTCTATAGGATGGAAAAATTATGTTTCTTTTTCCAAATATGTAAAATGAGTATATTAAAGTTTAAGGAATACATTTTCCTATTATTACATTTGGTTTTATACTTTACCAAAACATTAGCCAAGAATTTACAAAGTTTTATAATTCAGTGAAAGATTCACCAAGATTTTAAAAGATTTCATAATTTAGTGAAAGATTTGCCAAGATTTTACAAGATTATATAATTGACTAAAATATTCGCCAAAAAATTGTATATACATATTATTATTGATAAAATAACATTCAATTTTTTCTATGTATCATGGGGATTCACCTATTTGTTATACATATAAATTTAAGGGGGGTTCTTAAAATCACCCTTGGTTCAGAAACACTAAGGGTTGGTTGGAAGAGATTAATTGTAATATAGGGGTTATGCAAGGGTGCCTCATGTCCCCTACTCTTTTTGGCATTTCTATTGACAAGCTAAAGGCATGTTTGAAAGAAGTGGGTTGTGTTGACACTAATTTAGCTCAAAAATTCACCATCCTTCTTCATGTTGATGATATTGTTCTTATGGTGAGGTGTCCCTCTCATCTCGACAAACAACTAAGAATTGTCAAGGATTATTGTTTTAGCACAAGTATGATAGTAAACATTGACAAAACAAAGGTTATGATTATCAAATCTAAAAGATTATGTATGTTAATTTTGTGTATGTCGAATACCAACTTAAATGAAGTTACTTCATACAAATATCTTGGAGTCAACCTCTAAGACCCATGTTCTCCCAAGTATGTAATTAATCATGTTAGTGATTTCCAAACAATGGCATATAAATGTTGTAATTGTATTTTGTTTGATTGAAATTCCAACTAGTTGACTAATGGGTGAAGCCTTAAAAGTATTGTCCATGATACCACTATAGGAATACGAGGAGATTCTATTAGAATAAAGGAACCCAAACATCCTTGTTGAAGAATTAATATCAAAATATTCAGTTATTTCTCTTAACTTTGATTTCAAAGAAAAATCAGTTAATGAGGGATGAGTGGTGGTTGAGAAACCAACCACCCTCAGTGAATGGAAGTATGGAGGGTTTCCTGAGGTGACATAAACATGTCAATTAGAGGACACTAGGAGAGATCACCACGAGTTCCCATGATTGACCCACAGGTTTCTTTCTGACAGAAGAAAGAGGACAGGTTGAGTGCCCTACTGAGGGATGTATGCAAGAGAATCACACAAGGGAAAAAAAAAGAGGGGAGAGAATAGATCGTAGTTTGGGGATGAGAAGGAAGAAGGCAGGAGAGATCCCATGTATGGGCAATGAGACATGATTCTTAGAGTAAGGGTCTAGTTTCTAGACTCGTCTGAGAGTCCAGGAACCCAACTTGAGCTAAGAGGTTGCGAGCTTGATGTTGGAAGGCATCTGATAAACCTCGAAGAGGCATAATCTAGGAGGGGTGAGGAATTTGATATGAGTGGTGGTGTGAAGGAGAGTGACCTTCACATGTCATTCTTCTTGAGAACTTGAGAGATATTCCCTAGTGGTATCATGATTTGGCATGAGGGTGGCCTGTTGCCGAAATTACAAAACAAGTAGAGCCTACGGTTGGGTGGAAAAGCATATGCCCATAGTCAATTTGTTGGCTACAACTTGTAAAATAGATAAGTAATTATCACTTTGTGTAACTTAATTGAAAACAAAGGATTTATGCTTGTAATATTGGGGTAAATGTGTATGCCTGATTTTGGGCTTGTTTATTTATCTATTAGGGAGCCATTATATTTGTATGATAATGTATATGAATGGTATCACATGTGTATTGCACATATATGTTGGTTGTGGAGCCTGATTATCTTCCTGATTCAGAGGTCCTTACTTTCAGTCGTGTTTATACTCCATGGAGTATTTACACCCTAGAAGTATGTACACTCTTCCACGCGAGGGAGTGCAGAGGGGGGGTACCGTTCTGGACCGTTCATTATAAGGTTGCAGATCTAACGATGGAGATTATGTTAGGGTTTTTTTCCTTAGAAGGCAACCCTCTTTTATGAGAGAAATGTATTGCGGCTATGGTTGATCGTGAATATTGTATTATGAGATAGGAGACTGTGAGAGAAAGAAGAGGAAGTTACAATGGGTTTGTTATAGGTTGTATCCCTTCATATGCTGAATAATATTAAAGGAAGGACCTAACAATTTCTTTGGTGGACGTAGCCCACACTGGGTGAACCATGTAAATATGTGTCTCCATTGTATTGTGTATCTTCTGTGTTTTGTTTCTGCATTTGTTTTATTTTATTGCTCCACGGTCCTGTTTTTCTAACAACATAAACATGAACACAATGTAATTTCTCTCAATTAAGGAAAAATAAGCATGTGTCTATGAATTCCAGTGTGCACCATGGATTAAATATTATGGTAAAATAATTTTTGAGTAGGGGGAATAGATATGTAAGAGACAGTGAGAGGTCTGAGAGGAAGGAAGTGCTATAATATTCCTCCTCAAAGGGATGAAACCTTAACCATAAAACTGTCCTGAGGGAGGAAGGCGAGGGTTGTTAAGCCTGAGATATTTTATGAACTTGAAAAAATCAAGGACTCAAGGTCCTTGACTGGTCGTGGGATTCGAATCCTCATTGGAAGGAATTGATCGAGGCACCATGAGATAGGAAAAGGAATGCATCGGTTCTTGAGGAAGATATTTGCATGGTCAAATAATCTTAATCCCTATGAAACCCCTATCTTGAAGATGAAATTTCGTAGGAGACGTAAATATCCACTTAAGTGGTGAAGAGAGAATTCTTTAGTGGTTTTCGGAGCAAGGCAAGAGCTTATGAATACTTGGTAAGCCTTAGAAAATACTTGGAAGAATTCATAAAACAGTTAATTCTAAGATCGAGATGTTTTCCTGGAGAAAACCCATGTTTTAATCCTGAAGGAATCACAACCATTGAATCAACGTAGTAGAGATATCATGGCTCTTCATGAGAGGGTGAGTGCCTAGGAGTAGGGTTGTGTAAGACTCTGATGGGAGAGACTTCGAGTCAATAGGAGCTATTGGATCCATTGAAGAAAGGTCTCAGTGGATCCTAGACCGTAGATGTTAGTCACAAGTTGGTCGAAGTGCATGGTCATCGAAGTGTTGGTGTGCAAGATTGTTGAGACACTCCAACGAGGGACACAATGAGTTATTGATTATCATGGATCCATCAGAGGATCTACCTCAACCATTGGTTTTATGAATATTCATCTAGAGAAAAAGGAAAGAGGATGGTGACATAATGCTGACAAGGAATGCCAACATGTTCCATAGGTTGACACATGCCAGCCTACAATTAGTAGTAAGGACCAAGTGTGACCCCTACCAAGTTTAAACCCTGGGATGTGTTCCTTAAATATTAATCATCATATCTACAAGCTAAGAGATCTCAGTCGTTCGTCGGAGGAGGACTTCTAGAGATATGGAGAAAGGACTTGTGATGAAGGTTTGATGATGGTAGGTTCCAAGGATTGTAGATCCATCAGAGGGTGATCTCTTGAAATCTCAACCGTTGGATCTAAGGTGGCCTGCTCCAAGGGGGAGGGTCTAGAACCCTTAACCCTCGCCCAATTGTGAACCCCTAGTGAATCTCTGACCATTAGATGAAATCAATAGGGATCGTTAGATCCATCAGAGTAGCCCAATGGGAAGAAGGCTGAGAAAATATCTGGACCGTTGATCGCTGAGACTGGAAGAGTAAATCTTAGCCGTAGATCATTGTGGGTCCCACAATAATCCAAGATCAGGAAGAGCATGGGATGGCCAATAAAATTTGAGTAAGTGGAGACTCTAAAGTAATCAAACCAATTCATATCCGACATCGAGGATCATCTGATCTGTCAGAGTATGCAGGGTCAAAGTATGTCCATTGGAGTGGAACATGACTCCGGGGATGAAGTACTTTGACAAGAGGAACTCTAAGAATAAACAAGGTCTATTGATCATGAGAAAGGTGTGATGAAATGATAGATGTATATTTTTCATGGGCCCCACTTGATTACTTGCAAGAGAATAGAGAGGCAGGTGTTAATCGTCGAGCAAGTTATAGGCACTAACGTGATCGGGGTTGTTGACTATAGAGACCAAGGGTCATTGGATCTATGGATATGACCCATCAAGGAAGACCCCATTGAAGTGGTTGTCAAGTAGAGTAACTAGGTACTACGACGAGTACCGGTCCGAAATGCTACAGATCATTGATCTAATAATGAGAGTTGATGCAGGTCATTTGTTTGGTGGGCTCGATAGGCCAAGGACTGGTGGGCCAAGTGGCAAGTGCCATTTCACTGCCATGTCGGATGGACATAGGTGACATGGAGTCAAGTGGGTTCCACATGGTGATGAGGTGGTTTTTGGCCAATGAAGGCCTAAGAAAATTTAGAATGCCATAAATTTTGATCCAAGACTCAGATTTGAGCCTAATTACAATCATTGAAAATATATTGATGAACAGAAGACGATGGTTCCCTCAAGAAGAGGCCTCGATATGGTTGGGGAAAAGAAAAATTTTAATACCCCATCCCTTAAAAAGGTACTTAGTGGGTTGGGTGTCTTACACAACCTTCCTCACATGATTAATTGGAACTATAACATTGAGAAACATGATTAATGGAGGGTGGAAATATTATTTTGTTTTTGAAAATAATTGCAGATTAAATACTTTTCACTTTAGGGAAAATACACTTCTTTGAGACTCTCTGTTGATACTGAGAGGAGAGTGAATCAATATCAAGTACAATTTAAAACATTTTTCAACTTATACTTAAACCATTCAATTATATCCAATGAGAAATGAACAATAGTATAAGAGTTACACCAATACACCACAATACACCATGCCTAATATATGAGAAATAATCAATAATTATTGTTCAAGGGAAGTAATGACTTCCAAAGGTAGCTACAACTTCCAAATGTAAAGGGAGGGATAAAACTCCAAGAGGAACATACAATCCTCCAATATCAAGAGAGAATTGAACTCTCCATCCTTGCCCCTTCCTTCCACCCAAGAATATATGAGAGATAATAAAACTTTACATTAAATCATCACCATCAACCAATCATCACATAGAACCTGATAATGCTTCCTAAGACTTCTTCAATTTTTGAAATTCTTCATTTCTTCGAGTACTGTGAACCTGTAGATAATATTACTCAATGTATTCTCTGAAACTCCTCCAAGTTTCACTCCTTGAATCCTCCCCAAAAAGAAGTTATATAGAGAATGGTAGACCTTGTTCAATTCTGGTTTATTTAGGAGACCGAACTTGTACAGAATGCCCCATGCTCAATATTTAACATCAGATTCAGAAAATCTCACAAAAGAAACTACAGCCCATACTCTTTCCAATGAAATTTTTACCACGTCATTTGGATTCTATATGAATAAGTTATGATTGTTTTACCTGGAACACCTATTTATTGACTAGCTTCAGGACTGGTCACAAACCCTATCTTCCATAGAGTGTATCTCCATAATTATAGTGAATCAAGAGCTGAAATTTGTAACACATGTACCTTGAGATGTCTTCTCAATACCATAGCAATTTCACCATTGGACTTGTTCTAGAAAAAAAGTTATATCAAAAATGGTAATATGACCTGAAAATAACATACCTTAGAACACATCACCAAAAGACTTCATCCTCCCTTGAAATACGACCTTCTTTACTTTTGATTTCCTCTAAAATTTGACTTGTGTCTCAAATGAATGTATAAGAATATTTATTTATACCATTTATGTCACTTTATTTTAACATTAGGGCCGACCTGACACTTTCTTATTTTGTAATTCTTTTCTTTAATTATCTTCAGGGCCTACATGTACTTCCTTCTTCAATTCACTTTGTCATCTTCAAAAATTAATTTCTCCTCAACCATGAGGATCCACGTGACATGTCACAAACCACCGGAAACAAAATTATGTATACTATCCTTCCATGGGTGTTGTATCTGCATGTTCATTTTCCTTCATGTCCAAATACCTTGATCAATCTTGCGGTCCAAAACCCATGACTAGGGTTGACATCAATGACAACAACCAATATTCCAAGAATCTCCTCCTTTTTCATTGATGGAAACACTCATGCTCCCCCTGTAATCATGATCCCAATTTCTCCCCCCCTTTGACATCAATGGCAAAGGGTGGGGATGCTCCCCCTCACTTTAATGGCAAAAGGTAACTCTCTTCTTTGGAGTTGCCCCCCCTGAACATATAGCACTTAATAACACTTCATTTTTATGGTCTCTTTCTTCCTTGGAGATTTTTCTTGGTTTTAGGACATATATGTTACTTGGTCTTCTTTTTGCAGTTGCAACCAATATTCCTGAGTTATTTTCTCTGATTTTACTTTTTTGGGAGTCAAACGTAAGAGTGTATCCTTGATCACACATTTTACTAACACTGAGTAGATTATGCTACAAGTCTTCAACCAATAGGACATTCTTTGCTTTTACATTTTTGCTTCCAATCTCTACTACACCTTCTCCAAGTATTTTGGTAGATGATTCATCTCCAAATGCAACATTTCCACCCTTTCTCTTCCAGCTGATGAATTTGTCTTCATCCCCGGTAATGTGTGAAGAACATCCATTGTCTATATACCATTCATCTTCTTCTTTACATTCTTTAGAGGTCAATGCTATTCGACAATCTTCATTGTTTGGAATCTCTTTCCTTATCCATACTATGGTTGGCATAGGGACATCTTCATTCATATATCTGCAATCTCGTGCTTTGTGACCAAGATAATTACATTTGTAGCATGCACTATTTTTTTTCATCAATGGGGAAAATGAATTATAACTTATGTTGATAAATCCACAATTATTTCCATATATTCTATTTACACCAATCATGTTTCTTGCGTATGTGTTCCTTTCATTGATTCTGCAATTAATTGTCTTATGTCCAAAATTTTTGCAAGTATAACAAGGACCAAGAAATAAATTTTGATATCTTGGAGTAAGGGGGCTTCTTTGTGATGTAGTCCATCTGGGTTCATGATCTATTCTTCTGTAGTTTCCTTCATACTGATTGAAGATTCTTTGATTCCTGAAGTAGGAGGTCTTCTTGGATATTCATCTCTTTTGTAATCATTCCTTCTTTCTGGTATCCAGGTCCACTTCTCATCAATTGTCTGTGTAGCTCTTTCTTCAACCTTCTTGTTGGTATTTGCATCTTCTTTGTATAAAGTTTCACCCATGCATCCAAGATGTGTTAAGTCTTTTGGCACTTGAGAGTTTCTTAAGCTCTTCCTCAATGAAACAACTTCTTGTTCAAGTTTCTCACAATATTCTTCTTTCTTCATCATTTGGACATTCCTTACTTTTCCTATTCTTCTTTCTTCTTCGAGTAGAGTTTTCAAGGAAATGGTTTCTTCTCTTAGTTTCTCAAAGTCTTCTAATTGTTTCTTCAAGCTTACAATTGTCTTTTCACAACTACCCAATTCACTTCTTACTTTTCTTTGTGTGTCTTTGAGCTTGCTATTTTCAATCTCAACATGCTTCAATTTTTTAAGATTATCATCTTCTTGTTGAATAATTTTTTATTCATGATTTTATTCTTCTTCATTGGAATTTTCTTCTTCAGTGTCATTTCTTTCAATCCTTGGATGAGGACATTCAAATTCAACATGACCTACTCCTTCACAATTAAAGAAAAAGAGCTGACCTCTATTTTCTTTTTTGAAATATGAGATGTTGTAATTTGTTTCAACTTCTTCTTCTTCTTCTTCTTCTGCTTCTTCCCTTACATAAAGTTCTTGTAGCTTATCCCAAATCTCTTTTGATGATGCACATGATCCCACCTTGGATTTCACTGAATTTGTCAATCCATCCAGGATGGTATCTATTGCCAATTTGTTGTTCCTTTTTGCTTCCTTCTGAGCTGTAGTCTTTGGTTTCTTCAAAGCATTGTACCCTGAAGCAACTGAGAACCAAACATTTGCCCCAAGAGCTTTCAACTAAGTTTCCATTCTATTACTCCAGTATTCAAAATTTCTTCCATCAAATGGTGTAATCCCATTTGGAATTTTATCTTTGATTTCTGCTTAGGATCTTCCTTCCAGTGGTTAAACTGTACTGAAGGTAACCCCCTCTGATACCAATTGTTGATACTGAGAGGGGGGTGAATCAATATCAAGTACAATTTAAAACCTTTTTCAACTTATACTTAAAACATTCAATTATATCCAATGAGAAATGAACAATAGTATAAGAGTTACACCAATACACCACAATACACCATGCACAATATATGAGAAGTAATCAATAGTTATTTTTCAAGGGAAGTAATGACTTCCAAAGGTAACTACCAATTCCAAATGTAAAGGGAGGTATAAACCTCCAATAGGAAGATACAATCCTCCAATATCAAGAGAGAGTTTAACTCTCCATCCTTTCCCATTCCTTCCACCCAAGAATATATGAGAGATAATAAAACTTTACATTAAATCATCACCATCAATCAATCATCACATAGAACCTGATAATGCTTCCTGAGACTTCTTCAATTTCTGCAATTCTTCAATTCTTAGAGTACTCTGATCCTATATATAATATTAATCAATGTATTCTCTGAAACTCCTCCAAGTTTCACTCCTTTAATCCTCCCCAAAAATAAATTATAGAGAGAATAATAGACCTTGTTCAATTCTGGTTTATTTAGGAGACCGAACTTGTATAGAATTCCCTGCGCTCAATATTTAACATCAGATTATGAAACTCACAAACAAGAAACTAAAGTCCGTACACTTTCCAATGAGATTTTTCCCACATCATTTGGATTCTCGATGAAGAAGTTATGACTATTTTACCCGGAACACCTGTTTATTGACTAGCTTCGGGACTGGTCACAAACCCTATCCTCCATAGAGTGTATCTCCATAATTATAGCAAATCAAGAGCTGAAATTTTTACCACAGGTACCTTGATATGTCTTCTCAATGCCATAGCTATTTCACCATCAGAATCGTTCTAGAAAAAAATTTATTTCAAAAATGGTAAGATGACCTGAAAATAACATACCTTAGAACACATCACCAAAAGACTTCATCCTCCCTTGAAATCCAACCTTCTTTACTTCTGATTTTCTCTGAAATTTGACTTGTGTTTCAAATGAATGTATACTAATATTTATTTATACCATTTATGTCACTTTATTTTAACATTAGAGCTGGCACTTTCTTATTTTGCAATTATTTTCTTTAATTATCTTCAGGGTCTACATGTACTTCCTTCTTCAATTCACTTTGTCATCTTCAAAAATTCATTTCTCCTCAACCATGAGGATCCACACGATGTGCCACATACCACCGGAAACAAAATGATGTATACTATCCATCCATGGGTTTTGTATCTGGATGTCCATTTTCCTTCATGTCCAAATACCTTGATCAATCTTGCAGTCCAAAACCCATGACCAAGGTTGACATCAATGACAACAACCAATCTTCCAACACTCTCTTCACTCTTGTTATATTATATGGATGTGAAGTTTAGCGTTGTAGAATATCAACAGAATCATGGAGAAAGATTAAAGAAATCCAAAAGCATTTTATAATTTATAATCTTAAAATTTAAAGCAATACACCCTATCCTATCCTTCTCATAGAAGCATGGTTTTTCCCCATTGAGAGTATGGCTATGACTAGGTACACAATGCACAAGTAAAATAGAACTAACATGAAATAAAATAAGCTTCCTAAGATTGATTCAAACTTTAATCAAAGTCACTTGTAACTCAAGAGGGGTTGGCATAAATATGACAAGTCTCAACTAAATCATTGGATAATAGAAGAGGAGGTTACTTTATAGAATATTGATACCATTAAAAATATTATTACATTTAAATTTAAAGAGAAATTATGATGTGATAAAGAATTAGAGGATAAGAGAAAATTAATATACTATAAAGAGGTCATTAACCTCCATCTAGAAGAACAAAAGTATATTCTAATTTAAGCAGTGTTGTTGGTTGTTACTCTCTCTATCTACTTCTTGGATGACCCAGGTTCAGATCTGAACATGTTTCCAACAAAACCCTCTAAAACTATCGGTCATCTTGGTAAACCAGAAGGAAACACAACACACATAATGTACTGCACAATATCACCCGAGATAGTTCTATAGGTGAATGCAATGATTAGATGCTTGCAATCTAGGAAGGAGTGGGGATTTGGGATTGCAATTCATCTTCTTATGCCTTGATCTCGTTGGTCTTTCTATTATTCTGAATATTCATTCCTTTGTTAATTTTATGCATACAATCTAACTGATCTACCATATAACATATCTAACAGAACTATTCATTCATTCATTCATCATCTAACTACCGACAAAAGGTAAATATGTAATAAACACAACACATAACACATTTTTTACCGTGGTTCACCCCCTCCCGGGCTACGTCCACAAATATCTGGCTTACTAGGCTCTTTTATTTAGATTTCTTTAAAATGTGGAGTCGTGCGCACTACAATTTCGACTATATAATCACAAAACAGGTTCCATAACCTCTGTGAGGCAGACTATATCACACCAGGCTCCTCGGCATGTGATCTAACCCTCAATATCTAGCTACTTGACCCTCCTAAAGCTAAACAAATTACAAACAAGTATAAGATATTACAATCGCCCCCCTAGCCAATAAAAACATTATCCTCTAACATTTTGGAACCCCCGACCTAGACCTCCTAGGTACTTATTTATACTAGTTTTCAACTTATCATCCATTACAATCTCTTACAAAAACCCTAACCCTAAGGTGGTTAGGTTTTCCTGCATGCATGCCTTGCATGCTTTCCTCCTTTGCATGCATCTTTTCCCACGCATGTGTTGTTTTTCCTTCCAACTGTCTGTTTCCCAAATTAAGCTTTACTTTTTCCAAAAAATGGTTTTTTCCTCAAAATAGGCCTGCACCTAATAAGTGTAAAGAAGAAAATAAACACTGCTAAAATAAGTACAAACTATCTCCAACTCTAGTGAAAGCAAGCATTGGACAATTCCTAAAATACCATGGGATGAAGAATTTGTCATCTTTGCGATACTAAAAAGGCGGAGAATGAAAAACAATTTCTCTTAAAATGTCTCGGGTACACCCACATTGGATCTCAATTTCAAAATATTTGTAACAAAATCAATATTCCTGACCTTTTAACTCATCAAAACCATGGAGATTTAGGAAATCTTCTCCCAAATTGTTTTGAGCACGAAAATAAAATTGTAAAGCAATCCAAGTAATTCCTCACCGATTTTTCTTAAGGTTTTATAAACCAAGTAATTCTTTACCATTTTTTCTTAAAGTCCTATAAACTAAAGTTGGTCTCGATGGACAACAATCATCATCATCATCCTTTTATTTTTATACATATAATAATGATGTAACTTTTTAATTAAAAATTATGTTTTTTTAACGTTAAAAACTTTAAATAAGTGAAGGTGTTACATCAACTAGATATTTGTGTTTTTTTAACATTAAAAACTTTAAATAAGTTGAAGTTGTAACATCAACTAGTTATTTGTGCTTTTTTAACATTAAATTTTTTAAATAAGTTGAAGTTGTTACATCAACTAGTTATGGTCAATGTTTCTTTTAATCTTCTTAGAAACACTAATTTATATTAATAGATTGGTTAGATATACCATTCACACATGTAGAAAACATCCCTTAATTTTTTCATAAAATTTAAAGAATAAATTTATAATTTAAATTTTTAAAAACAAATCATATATAAAATACTAATAAATTAAAATATTTATTAAAAAACCGCATTTATAAAATATTTATAAAAAAACACATTTATAATAACTGACATTCTTCAATACTTTATAATATCTTAAAGTAATAAGAATATGAAAATTCATCCTCTCCCAAATATTATCAATGTTAGTGAGGCTTGACATCTTAACATCCAAGCCATTTCTTGGTATCCACCCTCCTACTTTCAAATTAATGTAGTTTACTCTTCAAAGTCTCATCAAATTTCATAATATTAATCTATTCAATATTAGGAGTTCATTTATTCAGGTCACTTTTGTAGGAATTCTTGAATTTTTTTCCCTTTTCAATGACAAAATTTAAGTTAGTGTGATACAAATTTTGAAGTATATAACATTTTTTAACCTTCCCCTTGTTGGAAGATTGGTTGTTGTCATTGATGTCAACACTAGTCATGGGTTTTGGACTGCAAGATTGATGAAGGTATTTGGACATGAAGGACAATGCACATGCATATACAACACCCATGGATGGATAGTATACATCATGCTGTTTCTGGTGGTATGTATCACTTCACATGGATCCTCATGGTTGAGGAGAAATCAAGTTTTGAAAATGACAAAGTGAATTGAAGAAGAAAGTACATGTAGGCCCTGAAGATAATTAAAGAAAAGAATTACAAAATAAGAAAGTGTCAGGTCGGCCCTAATTTTAAAAGGAAGTGACATAAATGGTATAAATACACATCATTATACATTCATTTGATACAAGTTGAATTTCAAAGGAAATCAGAAGTAAAGAAGGCCAGATTTCAAGGGAGGATGAAGTCTTTTGGTGATGTGTTCTAAGGTATGTTATTTTCAGGTCATCTTACCATTTTTTCTATAACTTGTTTTCTAGAACGATTCAGATGGTGATATTGCTATGGTATTGAGAATACATATCAAGGTACCTATGGTAAAAATTTCATCTCTTTATTCGCTATAATTATGGAGATACACTCTGTGGAAGATAGGGTTTGTGACCAGTCCTAAAGCTAGTCAATAAACATGTGTTCTAGGTAGAATAGTCATAACTTATTTATCAAGAATCCAAATGACGTGGGACAAATTTCATTGGAAATAGTATGGATTTTAGTTTCTTGTGTGAAAGTTTCAGAATCAGACGTTAAATATTGAGCGTGGGGCATTATGTGCAAGTTCACTCTCCTGAATAGACCAGAATTGAATAAAGTCTACCATTATTTCTATAACTTCTTTTTGAGGAGGATTCAAGGAGTGAAAATTGGAGGAGTTTCAGAGAATACATTGAGTAATGTTATCTATAGGATCATAGTACTCCAAGAATTGAAGAATTGCAGAAATTGAAGAAGTCTCAGGAAGCATTATCAGGTTTAAGTGATGATTGGTTGATGGTGATGATTTAATGTAAAATTTTATTATCTCTCATATATTCTTGGGTGGAAGGAAGGGGAAAGGATGGAGAGTTCAACTCTCTCTTGATATTGTAGGATTTTATCTTCCTCTTAGAGGTTTATCCCTCCCTTTACATTTGGAAGCTGTAGCTACCTTTGGAAGTCATTACTTCCCTTGAACAAGAACTATTGATTATTTTTCATATATTGTGCATGGTGTATTGTGGTGTATTGGTGTAACTCTTATACTATTGTTCATTGCTCATTGGATATAATTCAATGGTTTAAGTATAAGTTGAAAAATGTTTTAAATTGTACTTGATACTGATTCACCCCCTTCTCAGTATCAACAATTGGTATCAGAGGGGGTCACCTTCAGTACAGTTTAACCACTGGAAGGAAGATCCTATGTAGAAATGGAAGGCAACATTCCAAATGAGATTCGACCATTTGATGGAAGCAATTTTTAATACTGGAAAAATAGAATGGAAACTTACTTGAAATATCTTGGGGTAGATGTTTGGTTCTCAATTGCTTTAGGATACAATGCTTTGAAGAAACCAAAGACTGCAACTCAGAAGGAAGCAAAAGGGATCAACAAACTGGAAATAGATACCATCCTGGATGGATTGAAAGATTCAGTGAAATCCAAGGTGAGATCATGTTAGCAAAAGAGCTTTGGGACAAGCTACAAGAACTTTATGCAAGGGAAGAAGTAGCAGCAGAAGAAGAATTTGAAGAAGATTACAACATCTCAGATTTCAAAGAAGAAAATAGAGGTCATTTCTTTTTCTTTAATTCTGCAGGAGTAGGACATGTTGAATTTTAATGTCCTCATCCAAGGATTGAAAGAGATGACAATGAAGAATAAGAAAATCATGAAGTAGAAATGATTCAACAAGAAGATGAGAATCTTAAAAAATTGAAGCATGTTGAGATTGAAAATAGAAAGCTCAAAGACACACATAGAAAACTAAGAAGTGAATTGGGTAGTTATGAAAATATAGTTGTAAGCTTAAAGAAACAATCAGAAGCCTTTCAGAAACTAAGAGAAGAAACCATTTCCTTGAAAACTCTACTCGTAGAAGCAAGAAGAATAACAGAATTAAAGAAGGTCCAAATGATAAAGAAAGAAGAAGATTGTGAGAAACTTGAACAATAAGTTATCTCATTGAGGAAAAGATTAAAAAACTCTCAAGTGCCAAAAGAATCAACACATCTTGGATGCATGGGTGAAACTTCATACAAATAAGTTGCAAATACCAACAAGAATGTTGAAGAAAGAGCTACACAAACAGTTGATGAGAAGTGGACCAGGATACCAGAAAGAAGGAATGATTACAAAAGATATGAATATCCAAGAAGACCTCCTACATTCAGGAATCAAAGAAGCTTCAATCAATATGAAGGAAACTACAGAAGAGTAGATCATGAACCCAAATGGACTACATCACAAAGAAAATCACTTACTCCCAGGTATCAAAATTTCTTTCTTGGTCATTGTTATACTTGCAAAAATTGTTGACATAAGGCAATTAATTGCAGAATCAATGAAAGGAACAAATACACAAGAAACATGAATGGTGTAAACAAAATATATGGAAATAATCATGGATTTGTCAACAAAAGTTATAATTCATTTTACCCATTGATGGACAAAAATATTGTATGCTACAAATGAAATTATCTTGGTCACAAAGCACGAGATTGCAGATATATGAATGAAAATGTCCCTATGCCAACCACAGTATGGAGAAGGAAAGAGATTCCAAACAATGAAGATTGTCAAACAACATTAACCGCTGAAGAATGTAAAGAAGAAGATGAATGGTACATAGACAATGGATGTTCTTCACACATGACCGTGGATCAAAACAAATTCATCAGCTTGAAGAGAAAGGGTGGAAATGTTTCATTTGGAGATGACTCATCTGCCAAAATACTTGTAGAAGGTGTAGTAGAGCTTGGAAGAAAAATGTAAAAGAAAAGAATGTTCTATTGGTTGAAGACTTGAATCATAATCTACTCAGTGTTAGTAATATGTGTGATCAAGGATACACTCTTACATTTGACTCCCGAAAATGTAAAATCAGAGAAAATAACTCAGGAAGATTGGTTACAACTGCAACAAGATGACCAAACAACATATACATCCTATACATGAAGAAGAGAGAGAAGATAGAAGCCACACAAAATGATTCTAAGGAAGAAAGAGTCCCAAAGACCAAAAATAAGGATGAATTATTATTGAGTGTCACATGTTAAGGGGGAGCATCCCCAAAGAAGAGAATTACATCTTTCCATTAAACTCAGGGGGAACAAACCTAACCTTTGCCATTGATGTCAAAGGGGGAGAGAAATCGGGATCATGATGATAGGGGGAGCACGAGTGTTTCCATCAAAGACAAAGGAGGAGATTGTTGGAAGAATGGTTGTTGTCATTGATGTCAACCCTAGTCATGGGTTTTGGACCGCAAGATAGATGAATGTATTTGGACATGAAGGAAAATGCACATGCATATAAAACACCCATGGATGGATAGTATACATCATGTTGTTTCCAGTGGTATGTGGCACATCACGTGGATCCTCATGGTTGAGGAGAAATGAAGTTTTGAAGATGACAAAGTGAATTGAAGAAGGAAGTACATGTAGGCCCTGAAGATAATTAAAGAAAGAATTACAAAATAAGAAAGTGTCAGGTCGGCCCTAATTTTAAAAGGAAGTTAAATAAATGGTATAAATACACATCATTATACATTCATTTGATACAAGTTTAATTTCATAGGAAATCATAAGTAAAGAAGGCCGGATTTCAAGGGAGGATGAAGTCTTTTGGTGATGTGTTCTAAGGTATGTTATTTTCAGGTCATCTTACGATTTTTTCTATAACTTTTTTTCTAAAATGATTCAAATGGTGAAATTGCTATGGTATTGAGAAGACATATCAAGGTACCTATGGTAAAAAATTTATCTCTTTATTTTCTATAATTATGGAGATACTCTCTGTGGAAGATAGGGTTTGTGACAAGTCCTGAAGCTAATCAATAAATAGGTGTTCCGGGTAAAACAATCATAAATTCTTCATCAAGAATCCAAATGACGTGGGACAAATTTCATTGGAAAGATTACAAAGTTTAGTTTCTTGTATGTGAGTGTTAGAATTAGAGGTTAAATATTGAGCATGGGGCATTCTGTGCAAGTTCACTCTCCTGAATAGACCAGAATTGAATAAAGTCTACCATTCTTTCTATAACTTATTTTTGAGGAGGATTCAAGGAGTGAAAATTAGAGGAGTTTTAGAGAATACATTGAGTAATTTTATCTACAGGATTAGAGTACTCCAAGAATTGAAGAATTACAGAAATTGAAGAAGTCCCAAGAAGCATTATCAGGTTTTATGTGATGATTGGTTGATGGTGATGATTTAATGTAAAATTTTATTATCTCTCATATATTCTTGGGTGGAAGGAAGGGGCAAGGATGGAGAGTTCAACTCTCTCTTGATATTGGAGGATTGTATCTTGCTCTTGGAGGTTTATCCCTCCCTTTACATTTGGTAGCTGTAGCTACCTTTGGAAGTCATTACTTCCATTGAACAATAACTATTGATTATTTCTCATATATTGTGCATGGTGTATTGTGGTGTATTGGTGTGACTCTTATACTATTGTTCATTTCTCATTGGATATAATTCAATGGTTTAAGTATAAGTTGAAAAAGATTTTAAATTGTACTTGATACTGATTCACCCCCTTCTCAGTATCAACAATTGGTATCAGAGGGGGTTACCTTCAGTACAATTTAACCACTAGAAGGAGGATCCTATGTAGAAATGGAAGGCAACATTCGAAATGAGATTCCACCATTTGATGGAAGCAATTTTTAATACTGGAAA
>JASDQU010503430.1:35569-50845 GCA_032191745.1 Picea mariana | reverse complement strand
ATTTGGAAGTTGTAGCTACCTCTGGAAGTCATTACTTCCCTTGAACAATAACTATTGATTATTTCTCATATAATGTGCATGGTGTATTGTGGTGTATTGGTGTATCTCTTATACTATTGTTCATTTCTTGTTGGATATAATTGATTGGTTTAAGTATAAGTTGAAAAAGGTTTTAAATTGTACTTGATACTCAGTCACCCCCCTATCACTATCAACAATTGGTTTCAGAGTGGGTTACCTTCAGTACAGTTTAACCACTGGAAGGAAGATTCTATGCAGAAATGGAAGGCAACATTCCAAATGGGATTCCACCATTTTATGGAAGAAATTTTGAATATTGGAAAAATAGAATGGAAACTTACTTGAAAGCTCTTGGGGCAGATGTTTGGTTCTTAGTTGCTTCAGGATACAATTCTTTGAAGAAACCAAAGACTACAGCTTAGAAGGAAGCAAAAAGGAACAACAAGATGGCAATAGATACCATCCTGGATGGATTGATAGACTCAGTGAAATCCAAGGTGGGATCATGTGCATTTGAAAAATATCTTTGGGACAAGCTACAAGAACTTTATGCAAGGGAAGAAAAAGAAGAAGTTGAAGAATATTACAACATCTCATATTTCAAAGAAGAAAATAGAAGTCAGTTCTTTTGATTTAATTGTGAAGGAGTAGGACATGTTGAATTTGAATTTCCTCATCCAAGGATTGAAAGAGATGACAATGAAGAAGAATAAAATCATAAAGTAGAAATGATTAAGTAAGAAGATGAGAATCTTAAAAAATTGAATCATGTTGAGATTGAAATAGCAAGCTCAAAGACACACGTAGAAAACTAAGAAGTGAATTGGGTAGTTATGAAAAGACAATTGTAAGCTTAAAGAAATAATTAGAATACTTTCAGAAACTAAGAGAAGAAACAATTTCCTAAAAACTCTACTCGAAGAAGCAAGAAGAATAGAAGAAATAAAGAAGGTCCAAATGATAAAGAAAGAAGAAGATTGTGAGAAACTTGAACAAGAAGGTGTCTCATTGAGGAAGAGCTTAAGAAACTCTCAAGTGCCAAAAGAATTAACACATCTTGGATGCATGGGTGAAACTTCATACAAAGAAGATGAAAATACCAACAAGAAGGTTGAAGAAAGAGCTACACAAACAGTTGACGAGAAGTGGACCAGGATACCAGAAAGAAGGAATGATTACAAAAGAGATGAATATCCAAGAAGACCTCCTACCTTTAGGAATCAAAGAAGCTTCAATCAGTATGAAGGAAATTACAGAAGAGTAGATCATGAACCTAGATGGACTACATCACAAAGAAGGTCACTTACTCCCAGGTATCAAAATTTCTTTGTTGGTCATTGTTATACTTGCAAAAATTTTGGACATAAGGCAATTAATTGCAGAATCAATGAAAGGAACAAATACACAAGAAACATGAATGGTGTAAACAAAAGATATGGAAATAATCATGGATTTGTCAACAAAAGTTATAATTCATTTTACCCATTGATGGACAAAAATATTGTGTGCTACAAATGCAATTATCTTGGTCACAAAGCACGAGATTGTAGATATATGAATGAAGATGTCCCTATGCCAACCACAGTATGGAGAAGGAAAGAGATTCCAAACAATGAATATTTTCGAATAGCATTAACCACTGAAGAATGTAAAGAAGAAGATGAATGGTACATAGACAGTGGATGTTCTTCACACATGACTGGGGATCAAAACAAATTCATCAGCTTGAAGAGAAAGGGTGGTAATGTTGCATTTGGAGATGACTCATCTGCCAAAATACTTGGAGAAGGTGTAGTAGAGTTTGGAAGAAAAAATGTAAAAGAAAAGAATGTTCTATTGGTTGAAGACTTGAATCATAATCTACTCAGTGTTAGTAAAATGTGTGATCAAGGATACACTCTTACATTTGACTCCCGAAAATGTAAAATTAGAGAAAATAACTCAGGAAGATTGGTTGCAACTGCAACAAGAAGACCGAACAACATATACATCCTAGACATGAAGAAGAGAGAGAAGACAAAAGCCACACAAAAGGATTCTAAGGAAGAAAAAGTCCCAAATACTAAAAATAAGGATGAAGTATTATTGAGTGCCACATGTTCAAGGGGAGCAGCCCCAAAGAAGAGAGTTACATCTTTCCATTAAACTCAGGGGGAGCAGCCCTAACCTTTTCCATTGATGTCAAAGGGGGAGATAAATTTGGATCATTATGATAGGGGGAGCATGAGTGTTTCCATCAATGACAAAGGGGGATATTGTTGGAAGATTGGTTGTTGTCATTGATGTCAACCCTAGTCATGGGTTTTGGACCGCAATATTGATGAAGGTATTTGGACATGAAGGACAATGCACCTGCATATACAACACCCATGGATGGATAGTATACATAATATTGTTTCCGGTGGTATGTGGCATGTCACATGGATCCTCATGGTTGAGGGTTGAGGAGAAATGAATTTTTGAAGATGACAAAGTGAATTGAAGAAGGAAGTACATGTAGGCCCTGAAGATAATTAAAGTAAAGAATTACAAAATAAGAAAGTGTCAGGTCAGCCCTAATTTTAAAAGGAAGTGACATAAATGGTATAAATACACATCATTATACATTCATTTGATACAAGTTGAATTTCAGAGAAAATCAGAAGTAAAGAAGGTCGGATTTCAAGGGAGGATGAAGTCTTTTGGTGATGTGTTCTAAGGTATGTTATTTTTAGGTCATCTTACCATTTTTTCTATAAATATTTTTTCTAGAATGATTCAGATGGTGAAATTACTATGGTATTGAGAAGACATATCAAGGTACCTATGGTAAAAATTTGAGCTCTTGATTCTCTACAATCATGGAGATACACTCTGTGGAAGATAGGGTTTGTGACCAGTCCTGAAGCTAGTCAATAAACAGGTGTTCCGAGTAAAATAATCATAAATTATTCATCGAGAATCAAAATGATGTGGGACAAATTTCATTGGAAATAGTACAGACATTAGTTTTGTTTGTGTGAGTTTCAAAATCGGATGTTAAATATTGAGCGCGGGGCATTCTGTGCAAGTTCACTCTCCTGAATAGACTAGAATTGAATAAAGTCTACCATTCTTTCTATAACTTATTTTTGAGGAGGATTCAAGGAGTGAAACTTGGAGGAGTTTCAGAGAATACATTGAGTAATGTTATATAAAGGATCAGAGTACTCCAAGAATTGAATAATTGCATAAATTGAAGAAGTCTCAGGAAGCATTACCAGGTTCTATGTGATGATTGGTTGATGGTGATGATTTAATGTAAAGTTTTATTATCTCTCATATATTCTTGGGTGGAAGGAAGGAGCAAGGATGGAGAGTTCAACCCTATCTTGATATTTTAGGATCGTATCTTCCTCTTGGAGTTTTATCCCTCCCTTTACATTTGGAATAGGTAGCTACCTATGGAAGTCATTACTTCCCTTGAACAATAACTATTGATTATTTCTAATATATTGTGCATGGTGTATTGTGGTGTATTGGTGTAACTATTATACTATTGTTCATTTCTCATTGTATATAATTGAATGGTTTAAGTATAAGTTAAAAAAGGTTTTAAATTGTTCTTGATACTGATTCACCCCCCTCTTAGTATCAACAACTGACTTCCTAGAACGACCAACTGCATGTTCTCTATTAGAAAATGTTCATTTTCAACAGTGTAAAGAGAGAAATCAACCTACATATCATGGTTAAAAGAATAAAGTACTGAATCAACTGAAGGAAATTATTTACCTTTATGCTTTTCTTCATTTAAATTGTTGAAAGAAAATTCTAATATCATCATTGAAGCAAATGAATGTTTGTTGATGCCAAATCACATTGATTCACTGGAACAAATTGACAAGAAATTGCAACAATCTTCTCATGTGTTTGATGATCATGTTACTTGTTATGTAGAAGGTCTTGTTAGTTCAAAATTGCAGCCATTGGTCGAAGATGAATCTGAAAATGAGTTTGTTTAGCAATCCAAAGAAATTGAAAAATGTGCATATGACATCGGTGAAAAAAATGAAGAAGGTTTTGAATTAGGTGAAAGAACCTTTCCATTGTGTTTTGCTTCTTTCAAATTGTTGAAGAAAAATGTTTATAATGTTTTAAATCAGAAATCCTCGAGGAATGATGTTGAATATGAAGAAATAAGTGGACTTGCAAATGAAAACTATCTTCCATTATGTTTTTCTTCCTTTGAATTGTTGAAAGTAAATCATGAGATAACAAAGGAAGCAGGGAAGTATGACTGCATTCAAAGTGGAAATATTTTACATGAGTAAATTGTTATTAGTGAGGAAGACCAACAAACTTCTCATGCATTTGATGATCGTTTTGTTGTCATGCTTATTACATGGAAGGTTATTTTAGTTCAGATTTGTAGCTTGTTCTCAACTACCAGCTTGGCAATAAAGATGATGGTCAATCAACGTCGGTGTTAGATATGGATTGCTTTCCACCAGGGGTTTCATTTCGTCCAACACTATCTTCTGATTCATAATATTTTTATTTCCAGCGATCTCAACACATTTTTTAGCCTCTTGGTGGCAATCAACAGGTTAAATCACATGAAAACAAGAATGCAGTGGAAGGGGTGAAACATGATTGTTGTTTTATGCATGTTTTAGAGGATCAATTTGCAGTTTTGTTGGAGGAATTAAACAATCCCAATGTTTTTAATTTTTTGAGATTTGAATTTATAGGTAAATTATTGAATGAATTATCAGTAAACAGTTTTTGGAGCAAGCATGTGCAAAGAAAACAAACATTGGATAAAATGATTGCATGGTTGCATTGGCATTATGATTTCACTTGATTGGCAGTTCATTTCAGCAGTTAGGGTAGGTAGGTGTTAATAAGCTTGTTGCTCAAGAATTTTTTAGTTTGGATTTCTAGTAGTGTGTACAGTCAGATTTTAATGGTTTATTCAACATTCGGTCTCCAGTTGAGAGCATTGTGCAGACTTTGGTTTTCAGCGGACACTGGTGACATGTCAGAGCAGGGTACACACACATGTTTTGGGAGCATCCCAATGGATCAGGCATCAGGTCTACGATTTCTTTGCTACCTCATTGGGAGGATAACATCCCCATTGGAGCCAATGTTATCACATGCTAATTTGCATTAATTTTTCCAAAGCATCTTGTCCTTGTGCTATCTTTCCACTCATATTTTAAAACATCTTCACCATCTCTGTCACGCTCCCATCACCTAAATCCTYCACTCAATTGATCATCCAAAATAGTCATGTCCTCCATGAGTCAAAAATTGGAAAATGTCCCAAACCTATA
Source organism: Picea mariana (assembly GCA_032191745.1). Lineage (NCBI taxonomy): Eukaryota > Viridiplantae > Streptophyta > Pinopsida > Pinales > Pinaceae > Picea > Picea mariana. The sequence continues at coordinate 45,524 of JASDQU010503430.1, read as the reverse complement.
TCTAKCCTTAATGCTTATCTAAATCCCCCTGTTCCATCACTTCATTCATTTTTACCCTTATTATCATATTCCTTTTATTAATCTTAAGCACTGTTATCCTATCCACAAAGTCATGTGATAAKCCTCATATGCCCAAAGTCCTTAGAAAATGGAAAAAAGCATTTATTATTATTAATATATATATTTAAATATTTAAATATTTAATCCAATATTTAATTCATGACCTCACATCAAATCATGGGCACAAATTTAAATTTTTGACATTGAAAAGTCAAAGGGTGGATGGAGGGCACACATACATTTTGGGGGTTGAAAGTAAACATAAGTTAATTATTTGAAGGCGGGCCAAAATTTAACCCATGGTTTTTGGTCGGGGAGATGTGATGCATTTCGGGGGTAAAAGTGGTGTGGAGTAAAACCAATCCTCCCAAGCCCGAAATAATAAATGCAACCATTTATCATATGGTTTATGTGGGACATATTTTCCATGAGTCTATTTCAATAATAATTATGGAATTTCCAATAAATTAAATTCTTCCTCACAGTGAAAATGATTTACAGAGGTAAAATTTAAATTTTACAAATTAAAGAGATTAATGTTTATTTCCGTGGAAAAGAATTAAATGGGAAGATGCACGTGAAATCAAGATTTGGATAATTTTTTATCCAAATGTTTTACAAAGTCAAAGAAGAAGATTAAAAGTATTTTACCAAATATGGTAACCAAGACATGGTTTTCAAAACCATGGGAAACAAGCCAGTAAATGGTTTTCACAGTGAAATAGTAAATTGGAAAAAACAAGACACGATAAATGGTTTTCATAGTGAAATGGTAAATTGGGAAAAACAAGACATGGTTTTCAAAACTATGGGAAGCAAGCAATAAATGGTTTTTCAAAACCACGGGCATGAGTTAAAATATGGAAATTTAATTCTACAGGATAAAAAATATTTGGGAATTATTTTTATTCAAATACATTATTCCAAAATATTTAAGGATAGTATGGATAAATGAAATTAGATTTGAAAGAGTACAAGTGACATTTCAAAGAGAATGTGGAAGAGGAAGGAGTTGAAGCGTCAGAGGAATCGACAGTTGGATCATGAAACGTTTTTTCTGAAAACTGTCATTTGTAATCATTGTACTCAGTTTTAGAAGATGAAACGTTTCAGTTCAACCATTGCAATCGTTTTCTAACTAAAGGAACTCAAATTTTATAAGTATTAGAAGTTCTCAATGTATTAATGGTTGGCAGAAGTGCAAGGACACAATTCTGGTTGTTCTGAACTATATTGTGATTTTTCTGGAGCTAAATGGAATACATATGAAGAAGCTTTTGAAGTCTCTATGAAAAGATTCTAATGGTGGTGATATGATTTTTGTCTTCTCTCATTGTATGTATTTCCTGTGCTCTTTAATTTCATTTACATTGTCTTCTATTTAAATTGGATAGTGAAAGGCCCATAATTCATCTTGTGATGCTCTCGGCTGAAGCAATTTAAACTGTGTGTATTTCTTCCTAACCAATTTATAATTAATTTCATTAATTGTTTGATGCAATTACTTGTTTTTCCCCTTTCCTCTTATACTCTGCAAATTTCAATTTACAACTCAGATTAATTTCCTCATTTATCCTTTATCCTCTAGAGAGTTCTATTGGCCAGTCAGTGTTTTCATTCATTTTTAGAATTTTGACTCCATAGACCTGACTGTCCCTCCCCTTCTTTGCCAACAACTTTATAAAAAAACCCAAAACAAACTAAAACTAGCCATCGATTGCCAAAGAAACATCAAGTCACATGAGAGAGCCCTCTTTGAGCTAACTAGTCTAGTTCCCATCTGTAAAGTTGGTTGAAACAATTACCTCTATCCTTTGTCTATCAACCAGACAAATTTACAGAGTGCTAACAAGTTCATAACCAAGAAATTCAAGAATTACACTCCTATTATAGAAACATATGCCAATAGAGATAGACATGTTTGAGACCATGATGTGGTTGGATATGGAAGGTCTATAGTGTTGTACAAGTTATTAATGGTTCTCATACTTATAATTGTTGTTTGTACTACAACCTCTTTTTTGATATTGAAGAGCACTAGAGGATTATATTCCTAGTGTTGTGTATGGTTTGAGGAGGAAGGTATCCAAATGATCAAGCAAGTAAAGAGAAGATCTTGGATGAGGTGTTGAGGCATTGGCTATACCTTCCAACTCACCATGGTGTAATACATGATATAGATATGTGGTATTCCGAGGTCAATGCAAGGATGCATTGTGTAGATGTGACCATGTGTATTGGCACATTTGTTTATTGGTAGAAATATTGGATTGCATTATGAAAGGCTTGGTGTGTTAGATAATGCATATACAAGGAATGCTAGTTGCATTCCATTTAATATGATTAAAATCTGGAAGTGATTGAATTTCTAGTATAGTATAACTATGATATCACTTAATAGGTTGTGCAAATGTTGCAATAAAAGAATGACATGCATGAATACTAACAATTTTTTTAGTTGACTAAAATTTGAGAAAGATTGTAGGTAGAATAGTCTTCGATATAGAAATGGTATAATCCCATAAGGAATACCAATACTATTTGTTGCAAGAGCCAAATGTTATGAGAGGGAATCTCATGCTTGGGAAACTCGATTTCCTATATGAACCATAATTGAGAATTAATAAGTGAAATTTCTATGATGATATCTCATGATGATTGTATGTGTGTGATACAAATGAGATAATGACCGTTGAAGTTGGAAAGATCGAGAATAAGGCCATCGTTATGAAAATTAAACCCTATGATTGACATAATTAATTGGCTACAAACTACTAGTGGAGGTCTGGTAGTAAGTTAGTGCTCTCCTTGCACATGAAAGACTTGGAAAGATGGATCACCTAAGGGATTGTGTAGCAGTGAAGGGGATGCTTGAGTCTGGAGGGTGAGTGTAGCAAGGAAGAGGAAACCTAAGAATGCATGTGGATGGATTCATGAAGGTGTGTCATAGGCTAAGTTCTTTCCCATGGAAGATTTGTGTTGGTGAAAATATATGTTTAGTATATTTCACTCATTTATATATCAATCTAGGATTCGTAATCAAAAGAGTTTTTACACTATATGTGTCAAAAATAGGTAATCTATCTATGTGTGTTGTATCTATCTCAATCAAGAAACAATCAATAACAAAATACTTTCTTTTTGGAATATCTTAACACTATTCTTCACATAACTTCAAACTAGAAGATAAAGATCATAGTAAAAATATCAAGAAAACACTTAGTTGAGCAAGTCTCTTCATTATAGGATCGTGAAATAAAAAGATGAATTGGGACCTACTTCCTGTAGCAATTGAATTCACATAACAATTGGCAATTCACTCTATTTATTCTTAGAAAGAAACCAATCATGACCTAATCAATTCCAATCAAATCTTCCTTCCTCAATATAGGAGACAATCAATATTATTGAAAGACTTCATTACTGATGCACGAAGGGTGAGAGATGAAGTCTAATTGTTCCTGTACCTATTGAGGACAACACAATTACTAAGACTTTCGAATTCAGAAAAAATAATAATTGCTTATCTAACAATCCCAAACATCTACCTAGCTTTTGTTAACTAAATATCACCCTGTAGAAACAAAAATAGAATCATCTACTATGTTTAATGTATAATTGTTCATTCACATTGATCCAAAATCAACAGGTATCTATTTAGAGATCTGCGTTGTACTTAGGAAAGTTCATTCACTCATAATCATTTGCAATACACAATTGTCTTAGTTGCACACTCACACAATTAACTTATGTCTAAACATAAACATATACAGGGAGACTTACCTTGGTTGGAGTGGTGGACCCTTGCCAAACCAACAAGGTAGCTCTAAGGAAATTACATAATAGATACTTTACTCACACCCATGAATTGCAAAAACTATCATTCATACTCTTTCAATTAAACAAGTGAATCAATAATTCTACATTCAATTTACAACATAAAAGTGTATATTATCTATATTATCAATCATCTACACAACATCCATTTTAAAGAAGGTCAATTGTTACAATAAAAGTCTGAAGATAATCATCAAATGTTTACAAAATATTTCAATTGGTGAACATAGTGTATATCAAGGAATGGACTTCATCCTCATTACATGAAGTGCATGAATGATGAAGTCTATCGTGATCTTCAAACGAACCAAGGATGCTTCCATCCAAAATATTTGGGGACATCTCTAGTGTACTCATTCAAAAAGTCAATCATGTAGAAGATGTTTTAGTACCAGACTAACATATAGATCTTAGTACCGGATCTATTATCACTATAACAATTTTGATATGGAATCCAAGTTTCAATACTTAGCAAGAGGCTAAATCAATTTAGAGGTGTGATAAACTGGAGGACGAGGCCATATCTAGCGGACGGGGCGAAGTATATCGAAAGTGTGAATTTTATGGGACCCGATGGGTCATAGATCATGGGTGACATAGATCAACGGTCAGGGATCATATCAGGCTAAGAACTAGCATGAAGGTTAATTTTTAGAAAGCGAGCCGAAAATAATACCTTGGTTTCATCTCGAGATCATGTGGCACCATCGAATGCATTTCGGGGAGAAAAGCGAGTGAACTCGAAACCACTCAATCACACCCCAAGATCACGTGTCAAATGCCATTAAATGTGTTAAATCCAAGGGTCACATGTGGAAAGTAAAATTGTCATCCAATCAAATCATCTCGAGACACTTGTTTAAGTACCATTTGTCCGTGCGATGCCAAGTAAGCGCCGCCAAATAACCAATTTAAAGACTCATCATTGGAAATTGATGGTCGAATCTGATAAGTTGTTATCCCTGTAAGGAATTCCGTTAGTAGCCCATGATTAGCACTCGATGGAGACTGTTACTCAAAACACAGGTGAAATTACTCTATTTCGGGTAATTGATGTTTTATTCCAGAGCGGGATAACCACAAATCGAATCAATTGTCCAATTCTTGTATAGTTGAGGGAAATAAGATCGTGCTTCTTGGAAAATCATGGAAATGGAGAAGACAGATCCAATGGTCTTCAAAAAACTGGGAAATTCAAATAGTATGACAAAACTATCAATGAAGAAGAAAGAAAGGCTTCTTGGGCAAATACTGGCAACAAAATTTCACACAAAATATGCAGATGAACCAGGATCAGGTGAAGAAATCAGATTGAATCCTAGTATGAAGTATTTGATCATTAATGGATATGCATATGAATACTACATGCAAGCTGGTGAGAGTAAAAGAAACAAGTGACGAAAGAAGGAGACTAAAGCTGGAATGGTCGAAGGTATTGGAGAAAACCAACTTGGTTGGCTTGACACCTTATAGGAAGAGATTGCAAATCTGAAATAAATTGCAAACTAAATTGAGTATATTTTAGGGAATTTTGTGATGATGTAGACAAGTGGCATTCAGGGTAAAGATCTAAAAAAATTCAGTTTTATGTTTATAATGTTCCCTAGAAAGTAGGAGTTCGGTTTTGGTATGTTATTGCCTCTCTAACCGATGTCTATTTTTGGAATCTTGGAGAAGATGATTCATTTTGGATCCCATATGTAATTTATCTATATATACGGTTGAAAAGATAAATGAATGGTTGCACTTACCAGAGAAGGGCCTTCCCTTGTAGCAGGAGAACTTTGTAATTTCTTATGGATTTTAATATAAGCATATAAGGTTTTCTTAGATAGTCGATATTGATCACGGTGTTGATGTTCAATATGTTTTCTTGTAATTCATATTCATAAATGTGTTTTATGCTATAGATAATATTTAAGCAAGGGAAATAATCCACCCCACTGGTGATATTTTTCATATTGATTATACTTGTTATATGTTTATTAGTTCCTGGTTTAGAATTCACCCATGATTGGTGCTCTGTTTTCAGTAGCCAACCTTCATGTTTCTTCTTATAATACTATACCAAGAGATTCACCCCCTATTAGATGCCTCTTGCTGATAATAGTATTTCCTTTCTTTTCCTCTACCATCTCATATTACTTATTTGGCTGAAAACTCATGCCTATTTTTCCTCTGTTCCCTCTGGAATACATAGCTTATAACTCTTCATACGCTTTCAGGAATTGACCCTGTTGGGCCTTGACCAAGTTTTGGGATAATCTTGGTCATGTGACCTATTTTGGGACTTCGACACCATGTCGAAGGAAGAGTGCAAGACGAAGCAGAGATCAAGGGATCTTAGCCCACTTTTGGGTCCCTTTTGGGTTTTTGGGAATATGTAATGGGGAAGGGATGTCGGCTCGTGGGTTTACCCACACTTGGGCCCACTTTTTTAATGTATAAATAGATATCTAGGAATTTATCGGAGAATATAGAGATAGAGGTGTATGTGATATAAGCTAAGTGATAATAAACTTTGTAAGTGCTCTGTGCATAACTATAAAAGGCTTGCAGAGCTAAGTGCAAGTTATTGTAAGAAGTTATAGAAGGCTTTGTGCTGTAGCGCAAGGAAGAAGGATCTAGCGAGCTGCACAGATCTTTTGTCCTATGCAAAGAAGGGTTTTGTTGGCTCTGTGCTGTAACCGATTAAAGACGCTAATAAAGAAGAAGAGTTGGTGGACGTAGCCCCAGGGTGGGGGTGAACCACGTAAATCTGTGTTATGCTTTGTGCTTTGACTCAATGTGCTTATCTCTTCTTTTGCTAAGTGCTTTGATGTATTCAGATAGATCTACTATGATTTGTGATTCTTATATGCGTATGAATTTTAGATCTAACATTTATGAAGATGTTTAGTGCTGATCTACTAGATATGATTTTTTTTATTATTGTTAAGTGCTGAAATACCTTAGACCTAAGTGAATGTTGTGATATTCTGTGTTATCTGTGAAGTATAATAAGGGTTGAATATTGATAAATGATCGATGCTAAGTATTCTATAAGCGATATAATCACAGATATGTGTCCCAGCTAAGCTTGCAGACACCTGAGTCTTGCAACTACCCCTTCTTCTACCTTGGGTGAGACTTCATCTGCTTCATAGGTGTTGCTGAAAGGGTTGGTAGTTAGGGTTTTGTTGGTGCATTGTTGTAGCGTTGAACACTGAGTTTTCCCCTGTTCCAACATACCCCATTTCCCAATGGCCCTTCTCTTCTGTTTTGTCCTACCACTTTAAATTTTACACTATGGAAGAATATGACCTCTATGCACGCATTGCCAAATCTTTTGAGTATTTTAAATAGCTATATGTCTGAGAGAGCCCTCTCTGGTTGGAAGGGTCAGAATCCAACCTAAAGTTGGTTGAAAAAGTTACCTCTATTGTTTGTCTTTCAGTCGGATAGATTTGCAGAGTGCTAACATTCTAGTGCTATTGCTGGGGAATGAAGGTGAAACCTTCTCTGGGAGAAATGAAAAATTTCAGATCTGAGTACTGATGGTGAAAAGTATTTGGACACAGAAAGGTTGTATATCATTCACTTGGCGACTCCATTTTCAAGAATCTAGAATTCAATTTTTTTATGGCGATTCCATTGTCCAAAGACTCAGTAGCTTGAAGATGTTATTGGCGACTCCAATCAAAGCTTGAAATGAGATTTAAATACTCCACTGGAATATGAGACCCCTTGATAGAGGTATGAAAAGAAATCATGGGAGAAAACAAGTACCTAAAGTTGAGTTTTTTCCAAGACATAATATTTTTTGTTATTAATTACCTTTTGTCTTTTCCTGAACATGCTAAACAAATTTTTCTTCACCTATTGCATGAAAATGATGATCATGATAATATTGAAATTGTATATCCTCCTCTTAAATTTATACAAATATCTCCTCAGTTTATCATTGATTTTGATCAAAATCTCYCATCTGAGCCATGTGATAACCATGACCAAGTTGATGAGCCTCATGAAACCAAGGCTGATATTTCACCTCCTATACTTGATCCAACACCCRTAAAGACTCAGCATAGATACAGAGCCTTAAAATTACCTCACATCCTTCATGATGTTCCTCCAAAGCACTATAAGTACCTACCTGTATTTGATGGGGAACCTGATGCCATCACAGCTAAAAAACGCATCCAAGAGTTTGAGAATTTTATAGATTTGTTTGATATTGACCATGAAGATGTTTGTATGAGGGCCTTCTCTCAATCCTTGAAAGGAGATACCAAAGAATGGTTTAAACATTTGCAGCTAGAGACAATTAACTCATTGGAAGAATTGAAGAGTGTTTTTTCAAAATTTTGGGGTAAGAAGAAATATCTGGATCTACAACTTACAAAATTCTATGCCTTGAAAAGGAAAAGAAATGAAACTATTTATACATTAATTAGAAGGTTTTATAGTATTTATTAAAATTTTCCCAAAGAAATTCAACTCACTGAAGCTACTTCCATGCTCCAGTATGCCACTAATATTCACCCAGATCTGTATTTCCTCCTTATGGAAAGAAGACCTAAGACCTTACAGAAAATATTTAATGATGCTCAGGAGATTCAACACAATATCCTAGCATGTGAACATATTCGAAATGAGGGGTTAGATGCTCCAAGACATAAAAGTGAATATGAACAAAAAACAGTTGATTGGAATCTTTAGCATAAAATTTATAATATCATAGGTCCTCTTGAAGTTTTAAATGCTAATGATTTCACAAAGGATTATATTTAACTTATTGAAAGAGAGGGAACTTATGTAGCTTCTAATACACCCCATGATAAGCATGGAGATGATTGTTTCATATATTCATTTTTAGACAGTAAAGAAAATGAGTTTGCAAATCAACTTGTTGAGGAACAGGTTGTTGTCCCAAGATTTTTCTTGTTAGATGACATTGCAGATTTTGTTGATTTTCCTATATATGATGAATATGATGGTGATTATGATGTTGACTTCCTAGAACAACCAACTTCATGTTCTCTATCATAAAATGTTCCTTTTCAACAGTGTAGTGAGAGCAATCAGCCTACATATCACAGTTACAAAGAAGAAAGTACTGAAATAGCTGAAGGAAATTATTTACCTTTATGCTTTTCTTGATTTAAATTGTTGAAAGAAAATGATAAGATTATCATTGAAGCAAAGGAATGTGTGCTGATGCCAAATCACACTGATTCACTGAAACAAATTGACAAGAAATTGCAGCAATATTCTCTTGTGTTTGATGACTCTCTTACTTGTTATATAGAAGGTCTTGTCAGCTCAAAATTGCAGCCATTGGTTACAGATGAATCTGAAAATGAGTGTGTTCAAAAATCCAAAGAAATTGAAAAATGTGCATATGACATAAATGAAGAAAATGAAGAAATTTTAAATCAGGTGTAAGAACCTTGCCATTATGTTTTGCATCTTTCAAATTGCTCAAGTAAAATGTTAATAATGTTTCAGATTTGAAACCCTCTAGGCATGATGTTGAATCTGAAGAAAGAAATCAACTTGCAAATGAAAGTTATATTCCATTATGTTTCTCTTCCTTTGAATTTTTAAGATCCAATCACGAGCAAACATAGAAAGCTGGTAAAAGTGTTGTTGTTTAAAGTCATTTGCCTCCTTATGAAATTGATGAAGATATTCAACTAGATTTCCAACAAAACAAAGTGTTTCAAAGTTGTCTTTCTCCTCCTGTGAATGATGTGGTTAATGATGTGGTTGTTCAAATTATAATTATCTTGGACGTGTATGAAGGCTCTGAGACCCCATCTATGGAGACTTTGAGAAATGAACAAACAAATGACATGGAGTTTTAGAAAGACAATAAAACAATGTATGTCATGATTCAATCAGAAATGCAGAAATATCATAAAGAAGTAATTTTTTTACTTGATTCCTTTGAAGATTATGGTTCTAAGACTGAAGTGGAAGAGAAAAGAAAACCAACACTTGTGAAGATGGATTTTCCTTATGTTTTGGTTCATCGAAAATAAATATTTTCTCATATGTTTCATGATCCTATGGC
>JASDQU010503430.1:536-21046 GCA_032191745.1 Picea mariana | reverse complement strand
AATAGGGGGTTCCTTGAAATTAGATCAAGTCCTCCTGGTATCAGCTAGATCACCAAGAAGATCCCCTACATCCTGAAGAGTATTTTGTACCCACTTGGGCCTCTTCTCTGGCTCTTTGACTGCATCTGGATGCTCTGACTCTGCATCTGACTATACTGAATTTGAATCTGAATCATCTGAGTCCTCTGAATTAGAACTCTAGTATGAAGAAGAGTCATCATGTGCATGCTCATCATCTCGGACAGGTGGAAGAGTGAAGGTGTTTGCATGCGACTGTTGAGGTACATGCGAGACACTTTCCTCGAATTGGAAACTACGCTCAATGATGAGTCGGTCTGAGGAAAGATCAATAATCTGATATCCCTTCACACTGTCAGGGTATCCAACAAAAATTCACTCAGTACTCTATGGATCAAGTGCCTTCCTCTTTTCAGACGGAATCCAGGCCCATGCACGTGAACCAAAAATGCAAATGTGGGCCACTTCCGGTTTGAGGCCACTCCAAGCCTCATAGGGGGTCTTATCCTTAACAGATATATGAGGAGATCTATTTTGGATTTATGTTGTACAGTTAAGTGCTTCATCCCATAGTCTATGTGGTAGTGACTTTGCATGCAACATGCAAGATGTCATCTCCTTTAGAGATCTGTTTTTCCGCTCGACAACTCCATTTTGCTGCGGAGTGTAGGGAACTGTATGATGCAACTGAATCCCTACCTCATGGAAAATATTATGAATCTCATGATTCACATACTCTCCCCCATTATCAGTTCGGAGGAATTTGATATTCTTTCCAGACCGTGTCTCAACCAAATCTTTGAAATCTTTGAGGTGTTGAAAGACCTCAGATTTTTGCCTGAGAAAGTAGATCCAAGTAAAATGTAAGAAATCATCAAAAAAAATGAGAACAAACCTTGCTTTTTTGATCGATGGATGCAGAAAAGGACCCATGAGGTCACTATGGATCAGATCTAAAGGTGCAGAAGCTCGTTGAGATTTTCCTTTGACGGATTTCTCTTTATGGTGTTTTCCGAGAACACATCCCTCACATACTCCCTTGGAGAAGAGGATGTCTGGTAGACCATCAACTAATCTGTGCTTGCTAAGATGTTGCATGTATCTGAAATTCAAATGTCAAAACCTTTTGTTCCATATCCTACTACTTTCATCAGCATGAGTAAGCAGTAAACAAGAATCAAGTTCAATGAATTCATAAAATGTATACAATCTAGACTAATGATTTACCTCACCAGTAGCAACCCTAGAGTTGGTTTGCATGTCGTATATGTCCACATTATTTGGTGTGAATAAGAATTTATTTCTAATGCCAGAATTTGTCATCTGATATACAGAGAGAAGGTTGACAAAAAGTTTGGGAACATGCAGCACGTTCTTGAAGCTTCCATTGTTGAGTTCAATCCTTCCTTTGTCGGTGACTTTGACAGAAGAGTTGTCCCCCATCAGAATAGGAGGACCTTTGCATGCATCCAAATAAGAATAGAATTCTTCTGAGGTAGCCATGTGATGTGATTCTCCTGAATCTATGATCCAAGCATCGAGAGAGGAGTTGATTGCAATCAAGGCATGGCTAGAATTGCCTTTCTTGGAATTCGAATCTTCTGGCTTCTTCTTCTTTGAACCCTCGGGGATGAAATCTCCAATGTTGTTTTGCTAAAGTATCTGAGACATCATATATATATTTTTTTTCATGCATGCAGATTCCGAATGGAATCCTTTGTGACAGTATGTGTATTTCTCTCCTTTTCTTCCCTTTTCTCCTCTGGATCCGGAGGCATCGGTGAAGGGTTTTGTGTACCCTTCCTTCTTCGTATGTGCATGAGATTTCCACTCATATTTATCTTTATATTTTTGATATTTTTGTCTGCCATCATGCACAGTGAGTGCATGCACCCTTGGGCCTTTGATTGTGCCCATGTTGATGAGTTTGGTTTTCTCTTATGTCAGGGATTCGATAAAGTCCTCAAGAGAAGGAATCTTCCAGGTGGCTCCAAAGGTGAATGTGACAGTATGGAATGTGGATACAAATATAGAGAATTCAGGTCCAATATTTGAGAGAATGGTGAGAACCATTTGTTTCTCCTCCTTCGATTTATCAACCCCGCAAGCTTTGAGTTGCGACGGTAAATCCTTGAATTTTGTAAAGAAATCTTGGATATTCTCGAATATTTTTGGATCCAATGTGAAAAGATCCACCTCCAAAATGTGTCCCCTCATCTCATCCTATTTTCCAAAGAGCCCTTCCAATATGGTCCAAGCTTCATTGGGAGTCTTATAGGAAGATATATGAAAAAGGAGATCGGGAGAAATAACACTGCAAATTGTTCCGAGTGCCTCATCCATGCGATTTAAGTACTTGGATTTTTCTATGGCTGATGTTGGTTCTATATCTGTATTCATGGTTAACCTATACATCCCTCTATATCGAAGATGTATGGATATTTTCTCCTTCTAGGAAAAATATTTGTAAAGTGTAAGAATGAATTCTTTTTGGAATTCCATCTTTCCGTTGTCTTCAATCTTTTGTACCTGCAAAATTTTTTGGTGTATCTTTTTCTTAGCAGTCCATCGGCTCTGATACCATGTAAATGTGTTTACCTGCACATAATATATCTAGCTAAACAATGATACACACATTTTCAGAGAGAATTGGAAAAAGAAGAAGGAGAGAAAAAATGGAAAGAATTCTCATTAACCGTTATGAATAATGAATAATTTACACATGATATACTTTGTATAACTCAATGAGTTCGACTTGAGGTGAACCAAGTCACCATAGTGGTGGTCTAGAGTGATATGGACACACACCAGTATTTACGGGAGTGAACTTCCACCTATTTTAGTCTCTCAGGCAGTTACGGGAGTGAACTACCACTTAGTTGAGTTAACTAGTCAACTAGTCTTCAGTTAACTGACTGAAAAAAAAAGTAGTGAGGAGTTAACTCAAGGAATCAAGGATAATGCAACACTTTTGTGATTATACCAAGGCAAGGTCAAATTATCATGGTGATGATCTCAATGTTGCATGGTGATGATCCCAATGCAACATCTAAACTCAACTCAACTAGTCAAACTGAAGTGTGAACTAAAAGAGAATATTCTCTAGGTGGAATATTCTCCCCTAAAATATAGGAGACTGGATAATGACTAATTATGACTAATAAACAAATAAAAACCTTAGGAAAAATGAATCCTAGGTGTGTGTGAAGTAACTCCAACACTTAATGACCTCAAATTATTCCTCTGTCGAAGTTCCATGAGCACTCATAGATGTCTCGGTAAGTCTTCCACATAGGTTGATTAGCTTTCCTCTAAATAATCCTATTCCTCCCAATGAGGGAATCATAGCAGATTTCCCAAAATTTCCCAAGTTCTTTATGTCATGATATTCACCTGTGTTTCCTCATCTAGAGAAGAGTCTATGTCGAAGTCTCATATTCTTGCTTCCATGCACTCTTTGTCTTTTAAGATTTCCGTAGATTGGTGTCTCTGTGGTCATTCAGGGTTTCTTTCATCTTCAGTAATATAGTTTCTTATTCTTTCTGGGATTCTACAATAGTCTTAGTCTCTTGGCCTTTCTCATGGTTTTCTTGTTCCATATTCATTCTTTCAATCTTAGAAATCATTCTAGGGAAATCCAAAACTTCATGGTCCATAGCTTTACAACAAAGACAACTAGGTCTTCTACCAAGGCATTCCTTATCTAGATGTCTTGTTCTTCTACAACTGTAACAAATGGTTAATCCTCTATTTCTCTTAAAGGATCCCCAGTCTTTCCTATACCGTGCACTAGGATCATAATAGCTAGCTTGCAAAAAATTCTTTCTAGGATCCTGCATCCATTTGTTAGTCCAAACATTCTTTCTATGCATAGGAATCACATATCTATCAAATATACTCATATCATATCTTCTTTCTTACTAGATCCATACTTTCAAAACAAAAATTTTCACTTATCTTATCTTCAGCAAAACGCAAAGCTTTCAGATCTTAAAATTTTCACTATTCTTACCTTTTTCAAAGCACACAACTTTGAAATATCACCTCTTTTCTTCAGATAGGACTTCTCTTCTTAGCACAGAGCTTCACAAGTCAAGTGGAATAATGCGCAATAAAGAAACAGATCTATGCACATAGCTCTTTATTTTCCTTAGTTCCCAACAATCACAGTTTCAGGTCCTGACAACGGAACCATTTGTTGGAATAGGGGTAGACCCAAGGTTCAACGCTTCAACAACGCACCAACAAAACCCTAACTACCAGCCCTTTCGGCAACACTTGCGAAGAAGATGAAGTCTCACCCGAGGTAGAGGAAAGGGTGGTTGCATGACTCAAGTGTCTGCAACCTAGCTGGGACAAATATCCGTGATTACAATATTCTAGCAACGCACTTAACAGTTATCATTCATTAATATTCAACCAGTCTTTACCTCATAGATAAAACCTAATTACAAGACATCGCGGTCTTCCACCAGGTATAACACATCTAAGAATTTAGCATAAGGAAACAGATTAGATCTAGCATCTTATTCATATCATTAGGCACTAAGCTATCATATCAGATTCATATAAACATACATCACTGCACTAAGAATAACTCACATGAAGAACATAACAACCATAATACAGAAAGAAACCATAACACAGGATATACGTGGCTCACACCAGCGTGGGGCTATGTCCACCAACTCTTCTTCTTCTATTATATTCTGTCAATCTTTTTACAGGCACCGAACATCAAAACCCTACTCCGTGGAGGACATGAGATCTGCACACACCTCGCCAAATCCTCCTTCCTCGGCTAGATTACAACACAAATACTTCTACAATTTGTGCACAGATCACCACAGACAATATACACTTAGCTTCGCAAATCTCAACATACACTAAGCATAGAGACTCTTACAATAATTGCACTTAGCACTTCGGCCTACAACAACCTTCTATCGCCACTACTTACTTCACCTAGTTATCTATTTATACATTACAAAAGGGCCTCAACATGTGTAAACCCATGGGCCGACATCCCCATGCCCGTTACATAATACCAAAACCCAAAAGTGCCCTAAAAAGGGATTGATATCCTACGATATTCGGTTCAACTTGCGCTCCTCCTTCAACTAGCCTATCGAAGTCCCAAAATAGGTCAAACCTGACCAAGGATATCCAAAACTTGGTCAAGGGACAACAATGGGTAGTTCATTTCAGCAGTTAGAGTAGGTAGGTGTGAATAAGCTTGTGTATCAAGCATTTTCAAGTTTAGGTCTCCAAATAAAGTGTTCAGTTATATGTTAGCAATATATCCAGCGTTCAGCCTCCAAGTGAGAGCGTTGTGCAAACTTCGGGTTTCAATGGGCATTGGTGACAGTTCAAGGTCTAGCACACACCTGTTGTGAGAGAATCTCAAATGGACAAGGCACATGGTCTATTGTTCTTTTCTACCTCACAAAGAGGATAGCATCCCTAGTTGGAGCCCTTGTTATCACTATAACATTTTTTATATGGAATCCAAGTTTTGAGACTTAGCAAGAGGCTAAATCAGTGTAGAGGTGCGATAAACTAGAGGGCAGGGCCATATCTAGTGGATGGGGCTAAGTATAGTGGAATTTTGACGTTGATGGGACCCAATGGGTCATAGATATTAGGTGCCATGAATCAATGGTCAGGGAGCATATCGGGCTGAGAACTAGCGCGAAGGTTAATTTTTTGAAAGAGGGCCGATAAGAATACCATGGTTTTGTCTCAAGATCACGTGGCACCACCAGATGCATTTTAGGGGGAAAAGTAGGTGAATTCGAAACCACTCAGTCACAACCCAAGATCATGTGTCAAATGTCATTAAATGTGTTAAATCCAAGGGTCACATATGAAAAGTAAAATTGACGGCCAATCAAATCATCTCGAGACACTTGTTTAAGTACCATTCATCTGTGCACTTCAAAGTAAGTGCCGCCAAATAACTAATTTAAAGACTCATCATTTGAAATTGATGGTCAAACATGATAAGTTGTTATCCCTATAATGAATTTCATCAGTTTCCCATGATTAGCACTCGATGGCGACTATTACTCAAAACACAGGTGAAATTACTCTATTTCAGGTAATTGATGTTTTATTCCAGAGCGGGATAAACAAAAATCAAATCATTCGTCCAATTCTTGTATAGTTGAGGGAAATAAGCTCATGCTTCCTGGAAAACCATAGAAATGGAGAAGATAGATCCAATTGTCTTTAGAAAACTGGGAAATTTGAATAATATGACAAAACTATCAATGAAGAAGAAAGAAAGGCTTTCTCTGCAAACACTAGCAACAAAATTTCACAAAAAATCTGCGGATGAACCAAGATCAGGTGAAGAAATCAGATTGAATCATATTATGAAGGATTTGATCACTAATGGATATGAAAATGGATACTACATGCAAGCTAGAAAGAGTAAAATAGACAAGTGAGGGGAGAAGGAGACTAAATTTGGAATAGTCGAAGGTAATGGAGAAAACTAGCCTGGTTGGCTTGACACCTTACAGGAAGAGATTGCAAACCTGGAATAAATTGCAAACTAAATTGAGCATATTTTAGGGAATTTTGTGATGATGTAGACAAGTGGCATTCGGGGTAAAGATCTAAAAAATTTCAGTTTTATGTCTATAATGTTCCCTAGAAAGTAAGAGTTCAGTTTTGGTACATTATTCCCTCTCTGACCGATGTCTATTTTTGGAATCTTGGAGAAGATGATTCTTTTTGGATCCCTTATATAATTTATCTATATATATGGTTGAAAAGATAAATGAATGGTTGGAATTACCAGAGAAGGGAATTCCCTTGTAGTAGGAGAACTTTGTAATTTCTTATGGATTTTAATATAAGCAGATAAGGTTTTCTTAGATAGTCAAGATTCATCACGATGTTGATGTTCAGTATGTTTTCTTGTATTTCATATTCATAAATGTGTTTTCTTCTATAAATAATCTTTAATCTAGAGAAAGAATCTACCCTACTAGTGCCCTTTTTCATATTGATTATACTTGTTATATGTTTATTGGTTCCTGGTTCAGAATTCACCCATGATTGGTGCTCTATTTTTGGTAGCCAGCCTTCATGTTTCTTCTTCTAATGCTATACCAATAGATTCCCCCTCTATTAGATGCCTCTTGTTGATAGTAGTCTTTCCTTTCTTTTTCTCTACCATCTCATATTACTTATTTGGCTGAAACATCATGCCTATTTTTCCTCTGTTCTCTCTGGAATACATAGCTTATAACACTTCATATGCTTTCAATAATTGACCCCATTTCCCAATGGCCCTGCTCTTCTGTTTTTTCCTACCACTTTAAATTTTACACTATGGTAGAATCTGACTTTTGTGCATGCATTGCCAAATCTTTTGAGTATTTTAAATAGCTATATGCTCGAGAGAGCCCTCTCTGGTTGAAAGGGTCAGAATCCAACCTAAATTTGGCAGAAACAGTTACCTCTGTCTTTTTTCTTTCAGCCGGACAGATTTACAGAGTGCTAACAGGATCAATGCAGAGTTAATACCGGTATAAGTGGAGTACCATAATAGAACAGTTGCAATGTTGTAGTACCGAACCAGCAAACGTACTGGACGAATCCTGGATATGAGTATTGGATGAGGTTATGCTTGTCATGAAAGTTGCTTAATAGTAATCAAAGTAATTAGAAGCATAAATAACAATCATTTAGTCCCAATTAATTAAGAAATCAAACAAATCATGTTTTTAACATGGGTTACCTCATTATGCATGTGAATAAGGTCATAAGGTAGGTTTGTGGAACAAATAGACAACATATGCATATGTCAAAGGTAAATTGACCAAGATAGAAGGTAAGATAAGGTAATAGGGCTGTCAAAACAAAGACCCAACATTTCCCCCCATGCTTAAGTCATTGCATGTCCTCTTGCAAAAATGTCAAAACCAGTTCTCAAAATTTTGCAAAATTGAAGTTGTCTTCCACCCTGGCTGAATATAATGTTGGATTACTGAGAGGGGGGGTGAATCAGTAATAAAGAAATTTAATCATTTTTAACAATATAATCCAAGTGTTATATCAATGTAGCATTATCATCCAATAACTGCAGAGTAAATAAGAAATGAACAAATGAACAATCATACACATACACAGTACACCAGTGTTTTACGTGGAAACCTAAATCGGTAGAAAACCACAGAATGATTTTTCTTATATGTCTTGAAGAATTACATTCATTGGAAGCACTGACTTCCTTTTTTTTCCAGTTGCAACTGGAACAAGGCTCCAACCCCCTAGTTTCTCAAGCTACAACCTGAGGGAAGCTCCAACTCCCCAATTCTCTAGCTACAACCAAAAGGAGGCTACAACCGCCTATGTTCTCCGACTACAACCACATATCATCGCTCCATCCTACCACCCTGAAGTAGAAGTATAATGATGGAACCACTGTCAACCTATCACTGTGAGATATACCATGTAAACTTGTACCAGTAAATCTGAACCATGCATCGACTTGTACCTCTACCTGTAATCAATCTGTACCATAAACATGTGCATCAACCATGCACCAACCTGTACCAAACAACCTGTAATCAACCTGTACCATAAACAAGTGAATCCAACTATGTACCAAGTATGTACCAATCATGTGTCAACTACTCATCAACTATATATCTCATGTATGTGCCAACTCATCAACTACTTGTCTCAACCATGTACTCAACATGTATCTCAACTAAAATCCCTCATCAATTTCATCATCCAAATCTGATTTGTAGCTCTTTAATAGACCTAGTGTATATGATCACATTCCTACAAACCTTCCTTAACTTTAACAACAAGAGACTAGCATTTTCATCAAACTTTTCTTTAGTCTTACATGCCTAGTTTTGCATTAGTCAACAACCCTAAATTGAAGTAATAATAACTTTGAACTTGTAATGTATAAAGATACGAAACTGATACACAACATTCTTTAGTGTGTTTTATGCAATTCCTCCAAGTTTCACTACTTGGAACCTCTCAGAAAAGGAGTTATAGCAAAAATGGCATACCTTGTTGAATTCTGGTTTATTCTAGAGAGAGACCTTATAGAGCGTGCCCCACACGGAATATTTTTTGAAATGATATGAAACTATTAAAAATAATACTACAGATGGTACTCTAATCAAAACATTTGGGTTCACTGAATTTGGATCTATTATGAATAAGTTATGACATGTTTACCCGAAACACCTGTTTTTGACTAGTTTCAAGATTAGCCACAAACCCTATTTTCCACGGAGTGTAACTCCAAAAATACAATGAACCACAAGATCAATTTTGTACCACATATACTTGGATATGTTTCCTCAATGGAATAGAAATTTCAAGGCCTAACTCATTATATAAAAAACGTTATGGAGAAAATAACATACCTTAGAAAGCACCATCAAAAGAATTTATCCTTCCTTGCATTTCGGCCTTCTTTTCTTCACCTTCCTTCAGAATTTCGGCTTAGATATCCTTGGTTGCCTCAAACACATATATATATTCAATATGTTCAAGTGGTATTAAAATGAGAGATCCTTGCCTCTTATTTATACGCTCCAAGTAGCTTCCTTAAAAACGTCTTCTAGGTCACTTGGCCCCACTTTCCTTATTTTAGGGTTAACCCACTTCTAATTTCTCCATTAAAATTATTATTGAAATAATTTATTTTGTATTCACTTTGAATTATAATACACTCATTAATTCACTTTATTATTTACCTTTTAAAACCCCTTAACCCACTTTGACTACTTTCACCTTTTGGGGCTTCTAGATGACATGTGAGGGTCCCCCAACTTCATAAGGCTATAACTCTCAAACCGTGAGGAGTTATGTGACGTTCCACATACCAACAAAAATGACATGGCATGTGATAAGCCTATAGAATAGTATTATATGAAAATATATCAAAAATCATACCATTACCCATCAAACAAACTTGGGTCCATTACCCAAACCTGGGGTCTCCAACTTCTCATGGTCATAACTCCCTAACCATGAGGAGTTATGTGACGTTCTACATACCAACGGAAATGGCATGAAAATAACTATCCATATAGGATAATTTCTTTAACAAATTCAATTTCCTTCATCTCATTATTCAAAAATTAAGCATGGGTTCTCTTACTCCGCAAAGCGTCTTCCCATGAGGGATTTCACCATAAGGGGACCACTTTGGAGTTCATCCATATTTACTTCTTATAAACCATGACAAGACAATAAGGAGTCATATTTACACAAAACAATATTGGGTCCATTACCCAAACCTTTGTGCTACGGGGATTTCTTCAAGGGTTGACACAAATGACAACCAACCTTAATCAACAAATAATTTGTCTGGATGTAGAATATTGAAACTAGAGGCCTCACCCTTAAGCTCCTTCTTGATAATATTGGTGTACTGTATCAAATGAAATTTTTTTTTAAGATTATCAGAGGATTCTTCTTTCACAGCATGTAACCTTTCGTTATATTCTTTCAATTGTTCCTTCTCTGCCTTAATGTTCCTATCCAAAACTTGATAATCTCTAACCTCTTGTTTTAGCTTCTTATTTTGTTTTGTAAGTTTCCCAACCGTTGGCACAAGAGCAGACCCAGGGTTTGGCTCCAAGAGCGTACCAACAAGCCCTAGCTACTAGCCCTTTCGGCAGCACCTGCGAAGCAGATGCAGTCTCACCCGAAGCAGCTATGAGGGGGTTGCAGGACAGAGATGTCTACAACCAGGGGAATATCAAGTGGATCTACTATAAAATAACTGAGAATGCATATATCACTTATTCAACTAGATCTACTCCATACAACTATAGATCTGATCTACTACAACAATACAAATAACGGTATAACAATAACAAGATCAAAGCAACACTCACACATTCGACAAAAGATATACGTGGTTCACCTTCTCCCTAGGGTTACATCCATAGAATTGAGATTATGTTATATTAAGATAAAGATTATAGTTCTTATCTGTGCTCTCTGATAGAAGATCTTCTTCCTCTCTTCTCTCTTCTCTCCCTTTCCTGCGCACCCAGCTGCAGGGTCTGATCTTCGCACCCAGCTGAATATCTTACAATACCAGAAGGCTCTCACTCTTAGCTATGCTCTCTCACAATACAACAATATTGTATCACAATCAATAACCATCAAACAACATAACATGACCAACCCAACATAGGTCCTCTTGACCTTTATTTATACATTACAATCACTCATCAACATCCTTAGGCTGAAACCTAGGTGTTAAAACCCTAGATACCAAAACCCTAAGTGTCTAAAACCCTAGATCAACTTGACYCGCTTTTTCCGGGCTTTACCAACCTATCTTTCCTTCTTCATCGCACAGTGCTCCAAATCATCCCATGATGGATTTATCTGCTTGTTGAGTTGTCCACAATCCTTCTTCCTCGATGATATGTCATCCCTGATCTCCTCATCCAACGACTTGATTTTCCGCACTTTKCTCCATCTTTCCTCCTCTTTTKCTCACTTCGACTCAGTGATAGTTACTATGTCTCCCGTGAAGCTCTCTTTTTACCTTTCCTTCATTGTTCTTCACTTCCTTCCATAACTAAGGCCCAACAGGCCCCCAACACTCACCTGCGACTCATCCCGAGGCACTTCAGATCTTATCCTCTTGTCTTACTTCAAATTTTGATTGTGCAGTGTAGCCCTTGATTTCTTCTTTATGCCTCATTTCCATCCTTGTGCAGATTGTCTTTTCTGTGTCTAGTACCCAGTTTCAACTACACCTAATACCCAGAACCRTTTCCACATGATTTTACTAAGAGCTGCGAGGTAGCTAGTTTTCATAGTACAACTTCAGCTGACTCCCATTCACCAATCCTTCTTTCCAGTCTCCCTTCAATGTTTTTAGTTGTGCAACTCCTCCTTCTGTGACATAGACAACTTCATAAGGCCCAATCCAATGTGTTTTGAACTTTCTTGGATGCTTCATGAACTTGCTGTCATACACTAGAACTAAGTCACCTTTCTTGAATGCCTTCTTCTTGATGTGTTTGTCATGATAATCCTTTTCTCTTTCCTTCTATACTTGTTGATGGAATCATGCAATAAATATATATTCTTCTAGTCCAACCAACTGTGCGAGCCTCTCCTGAACAGCGCCAGAATCATCCATGTCTGTAAATGAAACAAGTCTTAAGCTTGGTAACAAGTATTCCATCGGAACAACAACTTCAAGACCATAAACCAACTTGAAAGGGGTCTGCATTGTTAATTTCTTTCAAGTGGTTCTATAAGCCTAGATTACTGCTGGTACTCTTAAATCCCAGTCATCCCTATTCACACTGCAAATCTCTGTTAATGTTGTCTCCAAGATCTTGTTGAATGATTCAACCGTTTTGTTTTCTTGTGGATGGTATGGTGTACTCTTCTGATGGTGAACTGCAAATTCTTCAGTCAGGACTTCAACTATCTTGTTGATGAAATGAGTTCCTTGATCACTCATAAGGGTCTTAGGGCATCCAAACCTGGTGATTATGTCATCAAAGATAAATCGTGCAGCTGTAGTTGCACTATAGTTCTTGACTTCTCTGGCTTCAACCCATCTAGTTAAGTATTTGGTTGCAATGATGATGTACCTTGCTCCTGTGTGATTTCCTGGTGGGTTTATAGGTCCTACGACGTCAATGGCCCACTTCTCAAATGCTTGCAAGTTCAACTGTGGTGCTAATGGAATTTCATCTCTTCTAGATGGTTTTCCAACTCGTTGGCATACATTACAGACTCTGGCATATTATTTAGCATCTCTGTGTAAGGTAGGCCACCATAGGCCAGCTCACAGAACCTTCTGCATAGTTTATTTCCCTACGTAATGGCCTCCTACAATTCCTTCATGAGATTCTGTGAGGATCAGTGGTTGCTCTGTCTCCATAACACACCTCCTTAATATTTCATCCGGTCCCATTTTGTACAGTTGTCCAACTATAAGTGAAAGTTCTACAACCTGCACCATTAGTTGTTTCTTCTGAGGGACTATGTACTCACTAGGTGTCATTCTTGTTGAGAGGAAATGGATGATATCTGTGAAGTGGTCATCGATCGTTCTAATGGTGAGCAACTATGCATCTGGCAATGTATCCTCCAAATTGGTCGGCTCTTCTCCGTGTTCTAGTCTGGACAAGTGGTCAGGGCCTTTATTCATTTTTCCTGGTTTAACCATGACCTCAAAGTCATATTCCTAAAATAACAGCAACCATCTTCATATTCTCCCCCCCAACACTAGATTTTTGACTAGGTACTTCAGTTTAGAGTGATCAGTAAACATTTTGAGGTGTCCTCCCAACAAGTAGTGGCGGAATTTCTGTAATGAATACACCATGGCTAATCCTTCTCTCTCTGTAGTGGTGTAATTAACTTCAGTTGTGGATAGCTTCCTGCTGGAAAATGCTAATGGATGATCAATGTCCCCTTCTCCAGGTTGTGTTAGTACTGCTCCTAAGGAAATGGAATATGCATCGACATGCACATGAAACTCCTTATCCCAATATGGAAAAACTAGAATGGGCACAGTGAACATATTTTGTTTCAGTGTGTCGAAGCTCTGTTGAAATTCATTTGTCCACTCATACTGGCAGTCCTTATTCAACAACTTCTCCATTGGTGCTATAATTTGGGCATATCCTTTGATAAATTTCCTGTAATATCCAGTATGGCCTAGTGTAGTGCGCAGTTGTTTGACTGAAGTAGGAGGTGGAAAATCAACTATAATTGCAATTTTAGATGGGTCAACCAACAATCCCTGCTTGCATACAATATGAGCTAATAGCACTCCAAATGGTGAGAATAAGATGCACTTCTTCAGATTCAAAGAAATTTGACACTACCTGCATTTTTCCAATATTAGCCTTAGACATTCAATATAATTTTTCAACAAACTAAGAGCAATCTAGTCATCAAAGTATGCTTCTAAATATTTATGAAAAAATTCTTTGAATGCTTCAACCGCCACCCTGGAAAAGATAGTTGGGGCATTCTTCAATCCAAATGGCATTACTGTATATTGGTAGGATCCCCACTCTTTGGAAAACATAGTCTTATGATGGTCCTCCTTGGAAATGTGGATCTGATGGTATCCCGAAAACCCGTCTGTAAAAGAATATACTTCCTAGCCTCCCACATTATCCAACACTTCGTCTGTGAATGGTGTACGGAAAGGGTCATGCAAATAAGCATCATTTAGCTTCCTAAGATCTACATAGATCGTGATCTCACCTGTATTCTTGTCTTGCACCACCATGGGGCTGATCCACTCTAACTCTTCGACAGGTTCTATAATCCCTGCGTCCAGCATTCTGCTGAGCTCAATCTTCACTTTTTCCTTGTATTTCGGGTTCAATATGTAGGGTCTTTGCTTGACTGGCTTCACATCTATTTTCAAAGGTATTCTCATCTCTCCCATAGGCCCTTTGATTCCCTTCATATCAGTGAAATTGGTTGGGAACAAGCCATGATATTCATGCAATAACTCTGTAATATTGTAAATGGTAGCAACATCCCAATAATCTCTGACATTGGCAAGCTTCAGTGTCTCCTCTATCCCAATATTGACTTTCTTTATCTTGATCGGTTGTCCAATGAATGGAAGCTCAACTCCTGGTCCTTCCACATCCCTGTAGCCTTATGTCTCAGTGATGTTTACCTTCCTCGAATCATCATCTTCATCGGCATTAATGTTGTAACATCCTTGCAATTTCTATAATGGCGCAGTCCATTCGTCCTCTTCTTTCTCAAAATGGAGGCCAAATACTTCCCTAAATACTTTATGTCTCACAATCTATAATGCTTGGTCTACTGACGGAAATTCACTTTCAAACAAAAAGGTGGTTACAAAATTCTGAATCATACTTTCCCAATCTATAGTGATAAGGCGTAGCTCTGCTTGAAGGTACCAGTTGATAGGGGTTATTTCTAGCGTGTTAATAAATCTGTGCACCCATTTTTCTTGATGAATATCACTCCAGGCCTCTTCGCAGCTTCGTATATGGTCCTTTGGGAAGCTTCAACCAGTATACCTTACTTCGCAACTTACTACTTGGGCTGAGAACCACAATGTCATCAAGGTTCAACATTGTGTCCAATCTGTGATGTTTCTTTTGTGCGTTCCCCACCATCTTGCTGGTGTAGCTTTCAGGGCCTCATCCATTGCCAACAATCGTTGTTGTGTTGGTACATTTGTTTCAAAATTTGAAAGGAAGTTTTCTAGGGGATTCATGCCATCAAATGTAGGTAACTTACTCACTGTGGTGCCAATCCATCGAACTTCTCTGATTAGTCTAGCACATCTTCTAGTAGAGATTTCATACATTTGGTTCTGCCATTTCTCCAGTGCTTCTTCTGAGTCTGATGAACATGCTTTTTAACTTCGCCAGCTTAGATTCCCATCGGCTATAGGATTGATATAATCCTGCTGTTTGGCTGTTAGTTTGTAGATGTTTTCCAATTTGTATGCACGATCTTCTTCTCTAATGGGCTCTGTGTAACACTGACCCTCATCTGGATCTAAGGGTGCAATGACTCGAAGGCCATCTCCTTCAAATTTCATATGTCTTTTCTTCAAATCAACAATAGTAGAGTTTTTGAAGGCCCAATCGATTCCTAGTAATGCAGGGAAAGGGTAGATATCATCAACAATATCAATTACCTCAAAATTTGCAAAGGTTCTAACTCTATCGATATCCACAGGAACATGCTCCAATCATCCAAATGGGATAACAACTTGCTGGTTAGCCATGCGAAGCCTGATAGGTGAGTAGATCAGCTTGGATTTTCCCATCAGTGCCCAAGTTTTCTTCATCATGGCATTGACCTCCGACCCTAAGTCAAGGACCACATAATCTATATCATATTCTCCTATCTGAGAATTTAGATGTAATTCTTTATTTTTCCTTCTTTTCTTGCCAATTTGGTGTACTGCCTTGTTCAGTAAGTGGCCTATCTTTCCTAGCTCATACTGACTGATTAAGTTCTGTAGTTCTTACACAACGTTCTCATCTTGAATTAACTTAAGACAAGTGTACAAAAAATTGATGAGTTTACTTACCTCTTTCCCTTCTTTATGCGCAACCAATTGATCAAATGCCCAAGGAATTCCATATTCTTTTACTTATGGTTGCATTTCAGATGAGAACCCTTGGTCTCTCTTGAACTCCTGTCTTGGTTCCTCAAAGATTTGTCTTTCTTTCTTTGCATAAAAAACCTGAGTCTTCTCCGCAACTTTCCTGTTTCTTGACTCTTTTGGGATATTTTTTTGGATTGTTCTATCCTCTCCTATAGCAGTGCCTCCTCGAGTAATAACATTGACTCTAGGGTTTGTTCTGCAAGGTTCATCATATATCAATTGTACTTGAGGGTTCTATTGGGGTCCTCGTCTCTCCTGAATCTTGGTTAGCAACACAGGGCAATCCTCAATGACATGCTCAAAGGAGCTACAGTAACTACAAGTGGTACAAGGGTTCTAATATTCCCTAGCTAGATGTCCTGGTTGCATGCAATTGTAACATATTATTTTTCCTCGGGCTCACCCCATACCTCCTCCTCATCCTCGTCCTCTATATCCACCACGAGGATCGAGACTTCCTCTTCCTGGAGAATTATACTGTGCATTGTTTCCTTCTTGGTGTACTTCGCCTTGGATCTTGTATATGTCTCTTGATCTTTCATGCATTAGGTCAAAGGCCCTAAAATATCTATCATCATGCCCTAAGGACTTACAGAATGTGCAGTACAATTTTTTGGTTGTCTGAAAATACTTCTGCATATAGTAGCACTCACCAGGGTGATGTCAGTTTTTGCATACTTTGCACCAAGGTAGGTTAACTTGCTTCAAGGGGTTGGGCGCTCCTGAGGCCAAATATTCATGAAACAAGGAACATTTTTCTTTATCATGACCTTCGGATCTACATATTACACACCAAATA
This sequence comes from Picea mariana, assembly GCA_032191745.1. Lineage (NCBI taxonomy): Eukaryota > Viridiplantae > Streptophyta > Pinopsida > Pinales > Pinaceae > Picea > Picea mariana. The sequence continues at coordinate 4,067 of JASDQU010503430.1, read as the reverse complement.
TCTTCTCTTTTGTCCTTCCCATTGTCCTTCTTCATATCCTTGACCTGTAGAGACAAACTAGTCAGTTGGCTCAAGATCTAGCGCATGCCTGAGCTAGATTCTCCCATAGGTATTGATTCAAGCTTCATGGAATTCTCTAAAGATTCTACCTATGATGCAATCTTTTGTTGCACCAGGGGAACTCTGATATGTGGTACAAGGGTAGTGATGAACCATTCCTTGTTCTGTTCATCTCAGATCTTAAAAATCAATCTTCTAGTTAAGGTTTTGAATCTTTGATCAAGCTCCCAAATAGGTTCAGCGACCTTTTGCTTGATTTCCTTCATTTCTGTAATAAATTGTGACTCTGACTTGGGTTTCTTAAACTCTGCAATCAGCACATTCTTGATCTCATTTAGTGGCTTAGGCTGCACAATTCCTTGGACAAGCTTCAAGTACCATCTTAATGCACGATCCCTCAGTGTGGTGCTAAACTAGTTTCTTTTAACAACTTCGTCAGTAATGTTTTAATGTTCCATACAACCTTGCATAGGAACCAATGTTGATCAGGATCTTCGGATCCATATCCTCTAAAGATAGTGAGCCTCATCTCATTTTCCATGGAGCTTCCTAGGTTTCCTGTCTGAGTAGATGTTGAACTACTAGTAATAGTGCTCCGGGGACTCTGGTGCTTCTGAATATCCTGATTACTTAGTGTTTCTGAAGTAATAGGAGGATTGATATTACTTCAGTGGTCTGCATAGTTCCTGATGTTTCTATCTCGTTACGATGAAGTTCTTCAGCTTTATCTTCCTCTTCTCTAGTGGGTTTTGAATGTTCTTCGTATGTCATATCTTCCTCTTCTCCACTGTAGAAACCCTCATYTCCGTAGTTTTTCTTGAATAGGTGCTCAAGGTGAGCCCCTCGAAATACTMTCCCACTGCGCGTATGTCCAACTTCTGTGTCACTGTCACTGTCTGAATTCTTGAACATTAGCCTTTTTGGATCCAACCAATCTATTKTATCTTCAAAACTTTCTTTTCATGCAACAAMAACTTGATTCTTAGCTTCAGAAATTGTAAACATTTCCCTCTGGGTCCTTTGAAGAAGTATCTCTTGGCCTGGCTATATGATTTTTTTCTGTCAACTACAAATTCAGTGATATACCCTCCAATGGTACTATCGAACCARTGATGTACATCCCTTGATACAACATTGTCGACTCTGTTAGCCTTCTTAATCAACTCCGATGTCCAAAACACAGGAGGTCTAGATCTGATCTCGAACTAGGTATCGACTAACCTAGCTAACCACTCGTATAGCTCTTGATGGATTCCTCCAAAGAAGATCTCATGAATATCGGTGAAGATGGGTCTCTACAGCCAAACTTTAGTACTTAGTGATGCAGGAGCATTGCAAGCAGCTAGCCAAGCGAGAATGAAGGAATAAGACAACTGGGATGAGCACAACGCATTTTATTTTTGCACATGTTGAAAATGTTTTGAAATATTTTGAAAGAATAAGGAAGGAATATTAAATAAATAGTTAAGGAAGGCATACACGCATTTATGAATAAGTGATTGTAAATAGATCTTGAGAAATCTACTCTCATCTGTCTTTTGTATTAAGGCATTTAAGCCAGTTAATGAAAGTAGGTAGGTCTGAATGATAGATTAGATAGTTTTAGAGCATAGGAGGGAAAACAGATATAGACACCCTCATTCTTGTATCATTGTATCATTAAGCACATTAGCCTAGAGAAGAAGAGAGATGTAGTAGAAGAGTTGTAGAGGAGAACCCATGTACAAAAGCTTGAATTAATATATGAAGCCTTGATTCAGACTCATGGTGTTATGATGTTTTCTATTTTTACATGGTGAATGGTATGCTCATGGTTGCTTATTCTCTTTCTATTGTGCATTTGTTTTAATACTATGTGTATGTATGATTTCATGTTGGATGTTTGAAATCTGAGAGGGAGAGGAAATGAGTATCAATTTTCTCTCATCCTGAGTGAAAAATTCTTGTAAGGAGTGCAATGAAATGTCTGCAAGGAGTGCGTTGAAGAAAAATCAGAGTTTATCTCTGAAAGATCAGGAGGGATACCGTTGCTCTCATTTCAGCAGAAGTGCAAGACAAGCACATAAGCCATGYAAGGTGTGCGYAGGTTGGTCGATACCTTACAACTTATAAMTAAGGTCAAGAGATTGAAGGACTACTATTGCAGAGAAAGTGCACAGAGTCAGTAGTTCAATTACGCTAAAGTACTTGAATAATTGTCGCAAGGAGTGCGTGCARAAGTCTCCTTGAAGACATGATTTTGCGAAGAAAGCTCAGAAGTGTTAGGGCCTTTTAATMACTTAGGAGAACACAGGAAGCTCAACTTGTTGTGCAGAAGTCACACCCAGAGAAGGATCACAAAGTTGATTTTGAGCCAGAGGTTCTTAAGGAGGAATTTGAACGGTCAGAATTCTCCGAGGAGAACTCCCAAAATAGTGAGGACCGTAGGATCCGAGGAAGTTGTGGGGACGTTAAGCATTGGACAGATCCACCTTCGAAGGGAAAGGATTTAACATGGACCATTGATCTCGATCATTAGGCCATTGATATCATTTCGTAATTTCGGTAATTCAGAGTTTGGAAGGTAGAGGAAGTAAAGAGTTTGAGATCGAGCATCACGAACTGTCGGTACGTGAAATCGTGCCAGCCGTCGGATCAAGGAGATATCCACAACCGTTGATCTCCTAGGAGTTGAAATAGCAGCATTTCAGTATTTCAGGGTTCGACATACTGGGAATACTGAAGACAAGTAGCGAGAAACAGTGAAGTGGAAATCCCGAAGTCGTGAAGTGCGATAGGACTTAGAGTGGATTTTTAGGATTTCGGTACTTCGGAATTCAAAACTCTGGGATTCAAGGAGAAGAGTTTCACATCATCACAACTTCCAAAATTGCGAAGAGTGAAAAGCCAGATTCAGTGAAAAGAAGTGTCTAGTGGTTGGCATTTCAGGTTTCGGAGGTCGAAGAGGTAAGGCGCTCAACATCAGGATTTGCGAAATCATGAAATCCAGTATCCCGAAAGGAAAAGGGAAAAGTACCAATGTCATTTGGGTGTTGATCGTGGAGTTCTTTTTGGTGCAAAGACCACATGAGAATAACTCAGAAGGACCTGTGACATACACTCAGTTGGGTGTGTGAATAAATTTCCCGAAGAGGAAATTTAAGAGCAGTCAGACTCTAAGGGGCTGAAATTGAAAGATCCTGTGTTGACCTCGATCTGAGGATTGGGGGTCTTCGCCAGTTGTGGTATCAGATCTTAGAAAGAGTTCTTTGCTTTCTATAGTAGAGAAAAGAGAAAATATTTGCAGCCATGCCACTGAGAAGGAGAGATAGGCCAATGCCTAATCCAGCAGTGGAAAGGGAAATGAGTAATCTACGTGCTAGGCTTGATGCCATGGAGACAACACAGAGGTGCACAGTCGATGCTAGGTATATCAGTGAGGTTGAAAGTGAGACTAAAGTAGGACACGAAGGAGAGGAAGTCATAGTTAAA
>JASDQU010503429.1:35347-46225 GCA_032191745.1 Picea mariana | reverse complement strand
ATAAGTGCATACACCCTCTTAGTATAAACTTGATCCGAATTTATGAGCGTAACGAAATGAAAACACAGATTTATAATATTGACATAGAGACACAGTGAAAAATACCATAGATACAATAAAACTTGAATTCTATTAAATAAGAAGTATGCTGAAAATTGTAAAATGCAGACTAAAAACTAGCTTGCTAGAATTTTGGCAGCTTGTCTCTGAGAAGAGACATGATGACTATGCTCATTCACAAGAAAATGAGTACAATGGAGCTCTGAAGGAATTTTTACCATAAACATGAATTCCAAAACCCTAGATATCCAAAAATATAAATGTAGGAGATGAAGCGCCAAAAGTCATGTGGGCCTCGTTGGGGTAAGTTAGTACATCAACTTCTCGGGGTCATAACGTTTTCATACAATATTTGTTTAGGGCGTATGATAGCTCGTTGGAAAGGTATTGACGAGGAGATTCATTTAGGGGGATTAATGAGAGCCTTCAACTATCATCAAGGTGATCGATAACAAAAAAATGTCATTTAGGCCCTCAAAATGGCCCCAAACGTTTGGGACCCGAAAAACTGCTAAAAATAGTAAGTTGCCAAAAACATGTTTTGAGCTAGTTGGAATAGGTGGGTGGCCACCGAGATACTTCTAAATCAATCCTCCCCCTTAGGAAGAAATGGTCTCCATTGCGTTGAGTTCCCCCATCACATGAGAAAATTTCTGCTGAATTTGGCCCCGGGAGAGCCATTGACCTTGGTGCGGGAGCTACCCTGCTTTGACAACCCCATAAATATGGATACTCTGCTGGCGAGTTACCTTGACTTGTGTGTCCATGATATAATTAGTGGATTCTTGTTCCATGCAGACAGGGTTAATCTTTGTTGGTGTCAATTGTTCTGCTATCTTCGAGGTGTCCAATAATGGTGGAAAATAAGGCCGAAGGAGGTCCACATTAGCCAAGGAAGGGGGGAAGGTTGAGATAAAAAAAAATTTCACCCACAACCTTGGTGATGGTGTAAGGTCCATAATAGAGTGGATGAAACTTCCGATGAGGCCCTATAACGCGTTCTTTCTGCAAGTGTAACCAAACTGTCTCCCACCTGAAACTGGTGTGGCACCCGGTTTTGATCGTGTTGCTACTTGTACTTTGCATTGGACTCCTGTAAAAAATCCTGAACCTGTTGGCAGATGTGATAGATCCTCTCAATGAACTAGGTGGCTTTGTCAGCTTTAGTTGGAGCATGTGGTGGCCACAAGGGGCAGTGCAACATCCATGGGACCTAATGGTTGAAATCCCAATCCCACCTGAATGGGGATGCGGTCTGTTGATCTATGTATGGCTTTGTTGTAGTTGTGTTGAACATAGGGAAGACTCTCATCCTAGGTGCGGGGGTTCTTGGAATTGTACATTCACAGGATGTGCATGATCATCTGGTTGACGACCTCGGTTTGACCATCTGTATGGGGGTGGAAGACGATGGATTTGGTGAGCTTGGTGTCCAACATTGACCAGAGGCTCGACCAGAATATGATGAGGACCCAATTTTATCGATCTAAGATTATGGTTTGTGGGATCCCAAAGTGTACCCACACTCATTCAAAGAAGAGTTTGACAATGGCCTCCACTGCGATTCTCTTCTTGCATGCGACCAAAATCACCATCTTGGAAAAACGATCAACAACCACAAAAACAAAGTCATTTTCCCACTTGGTGAACGGAATACCCGACATGTAGTCCATTGAGATGGATTCCCAGGCCCTATAAGGAGTAGGAAGAGGAGTGTACAGGCCTTGTTTCTTAGTGGTTGGTTTAGAAATAGCCCAAGCAGTGAAAGACCATATATACTTGATAACATCCTATCGAAGTTTCAGCTAGTAGAAATGTCGTTGTAGAACTGCCACTATATTTTCCATGCTGAAGTGTCCTACCACTCGAATGTAGTGGGATTCCCAAATAATCTTCGCTCACTCACTTCATGGAACAAAAATATTACCCAGATGGAACAAATACTGTTCCTGAAGATGGAAATTAGTGACAACTGTGTTTGTACCAAACATCTGGTAGGTGTTGGCAAAGTCAGGATCTGTCTCATAGAGGTGGGGCCATCTAGAGGTCTAATGGATGCAAGATTCTAGAACGGTGGTGAGTGTCGAGACTAGAGATCGGTTGAGGCAATCGACGAATTGGTTGGTACTTCCTATTTTATACTTGATGTTGAGGTGGAACTGTTGCAAATATGTGGACCACTTCTGATGGCGATCATTCTGCAATTTTCCTTGTGTATGCATGAACTACAACAACTTATTATCAATGTGGATCACTGTCTCTTTCCTGAGAATGTATTTCCTCCACTGGCAATAGGATTTCACAATGGAGTACATTTCTTTGTCATAAGTAGGGTACTTACAGACGAAATCTGATAGTGTCTCACTATGATAGTCCACGGGGTGATTGTGCTGAGTGAGGACTGTTCCCACAACATAGTTTGAAGCATCTGTCTCGATCTCAAAGGGTTGTTGCAGGTCAGGTAATGAAAGAACTGGGGCTAAGCACAAGCACTGCTTCAGATCATCGAACATTTTCTGTTGGGACAAGCCCAACACAAATTTTTCCTTACCACTACCCATGGTTATTTTGTTGAGGGCCCATGCAATATGGGAGAATCCCAACACGAACATATGATAGAAATTGGCAAGGCCTAAGAAGCTTTGAAGCTCAGTGAGCGTGGTTTGGGATGGCTAGTCATGCATGACCTAGATCTTGGTTGGATCAACATGCACACCATGCACATAAAAAATGTAGCCTAGGTATTGGACCATGTCCATGCCGAAGGATAATTTTTCAAAGTTGTCATATAGCTTGTGTTGTCACAGGGTGTGTAGAACCTGTTGAATATCTTGCAAGTATTCTTCCCAAGTCTTATTGTAGATGAGGATGTCATCCAAATACACCACCACAAAAAAATAATGAAAGGTTGCAATATATCGTCCATCATCCTCATGAAAGTTGCTAGGGAATTTGTTAAACTAAAGGGCATGACTAGCCATTCAAAAACACCTTATTTTGACTTGAAGACAGTTTTCCATACATTTGTCTGCTCTATTGGGAACTGATGGTATCTAGAATTCAGATCAATCCTACTGAAGTATTTGGCCCCTTTGAACCGATTAAGGAGATCATTGATTTGGGAAATCGAGTAGCAGTTCCTGACTCTAATTTTATTTAGGGCTCAGTAATCAATGGAGAGTCACTAGGTCCTGTCTTTCTTCTGCACCAACACGAATGGAATTCCACAAGGTGATGAGCTGGGTCGGATGTGCCCCTTGTGGAGCAGTTCTTGGATCTGATGCTTGATCTCCTCTTTTTCTAGCAAAGAGCGACGATAGACTAGCCCATTGGGAAGTTGTGCATTGGGGGTTATATTGATGGGATGCTTGACCTGACAGTGTAGAGGTACCCTAGTAGGTAATGAGAAGATGTATTTGTATTCTTCCATGACCTTATTCACTTGCTTCTGCTGTGTGGAGAGGTCGGACGCAGAGGCCATGGATGTGGATACAACCTTTCGCTCACTCTGAGAGTGAATCACGAAGAATAAAAACTTCTCGGTCTGAGAAATGACCTTCCTGCATTGCTTGGCAGAGATCAAGGAAACAACATTAGGTGGGACTACCTTGGGTATCCTGTACAATTTCTTGTACAAAGTAATAATAACACTGCAAGGTATAGACTCATATACACCATCATGTTTCCATAAATAAGGTTGTCCCAAAAGAGCATCACAAAATTCAAGGGGAGAAACATCACACAATACCTCATCTTTGAATGGATTGATGTCGTACGACAGGTGACACTGTTGGCTGATGCAAAGATCACTTCCTTAACGGAGCCATTCAATGGTGTAGGGTTTTGGGTGCGACATTGTCGGCAGGGATAACTTCTTGACAACCTCTTCTAAGATGAGGTTCTTGTGTCTATTTCTATCAACGACGAAGTGCAGCGAAGTTCCTTTCATTCACATCTGTGAATGAAAGAGGTGCTTGCCTTTTTCTGGATCATCAGGTTCACCGGCCTGAATCTTGGTGGTAGAAACAATGGCATTGGGTTCCATGTCAATGATATATCTCCCCTTTTCTTGTTCTAACTTAGAGTTGGAACCTGCATCTGATTCAGAGGCTTTCACCTCAGCCACCATTGAATGCTTTGAGCAAAAATCAACAATGTTATRTCAGGGGCTCTTATGGAAGTCGCACCACTTCTCGATATATTTMTTCATCTTCCCATTGTCCTTCTTTGTTTGTGACTTGGACTGGTTGTCTTGAGGTTTCCCATGTTTTCTTTGTTCTTTATTTTTTGGGTTGGGGCTGCCCTTTCCCTGCTTCTGCTGTAAGGTGTTCCCATACCCAAAATTCCATGTCTTTTGTTTAAGCTTCTKCTCGATTTTAAYGACATATCGATAGACTGTTCCYAAGGATGAGATTTCCAAAAAATCCATTTCTATSTRGATGTATCTATGCAGAGCATCGTGGTACTTGAGCACCAGATGTTGCTTAGAATATTTGATACCCATATTGGTGTGAAAGGTATGGAATATATTGGTGAACTATGGCACTATTTGGTCTCTTTCCTATTGCAGTGTGGTCCATATTGTATACAAGTCGTCATAACTTCCAACATGGTAGTATTTTTCCTTGATAGCATCCCTGAAGGAACCCCAAGTGGGTGCAACTGAAAATAATGTGGATCCTTCTATTTCCGTTTTCTCACATAAAGTCTCCCACCAATCTTTGACATGGGGGACGGCCTTGAGGAGTGCAAATGTAATCTTTTCTTTATCGGAGAAGTTGTGGAAATAAAAATTGTTTATTTTTGATGGTTAAGTTGATGCATATAGTTTATTTATGTTTATCATAAGCTACAACCATAACCACTACAAGAACACAATATATTAACTACAGTAAACCAAGATCACAAGAAGAATAACCATGCACAAAAGACACCAGAAATATCCTAGGAAAACCCTTCTCAACCAAGGGAGAAACCCAACAATCCTTTGCTTATATTGCCAAGAAAAGATCCACCATCCACCACCAAAACCTAGCACACAAGAGGGTGTTTCTAAGACTAATAAAAATAGCTCCTAGAAAAGTGCGAACTGCAATCCTCATAATTTCATACCATGCTTTGAGTTAGTGAGAGATATGATCCACAATGGGGATCTATCTCTTATTTATACAAAACTTAACTCAACGAATATACATGACACTTGGAAAAATAGGGCCGACCTGTACAACTTAATAATATAATTAATAATTACACAATATTAATTATCTTTACATGATGGGGCCRACTTGTACCCTTTACAACACAATTAGGGTTTTACTGGAGTCTCACTCTCTAAAAATATAGCAAGGGATCTCACACATCCTCTAGTGCTCAGCCACTAGGGATGCATCCACATGTGCTCACCCATAGGGACGTGACTCTCAATAGATTAACTCAACTGAGTCCACATGAGTACCATATTGAGAACCATCTCAAGCCGACTCAACTAAGTCCATAGTAGTACAAGGCAGGAGACCATCTCAAGCCGACTCAACTCAGTCCAGAGGAGTACAAGGCAGGAGACCATCTCAAGTCATCTCAACTTAGTCCAGAGGAGTAGACAAGATACCACACATCATCACAACTCAGTCCAGAGTCTGATGCACACCCATTACATGGGCACACCCAACACATGGGCTCTCTCACACAGATGTCTCAAATTAGTCCAAAGGAGAACTATCTGGAGTATGTCTCATGAAGTTGTAATCAACAACACTCACTCTCAGCTAGGGAGGCATTCTCCACCACGCCAAGTCTCTCACATAAGTACTTAAACTTCATCTTGGAAAGAGGTTTGGTGAAGACATCTGCAATTTTCTCGTGTGTATAAAGGTACTGCACATGTACTTCTCTCCTCTGCACCATATCTCTGATATAATGGTATTTGATCTCAATGTGTTTCTATTTATCGTGAAACACATGATTCTCAGAGAGCTTCACACAACTCTGGTTATCAAAATGGATAACAGTGGAATCCATCTCATTAACAAATAATTTTGCAAGGATCTTGCAAAGACACACTGTTTCACGGACTACCACACATAATGCAATGTACTCTGCGGTACTCAAAACCACATGAGTCTATTTTCTGCTGCACCAGGAAACCATGGCATATCCCAAGGTAAAAAAACAACCAAAGGTACTCTTCCAGTCCACTAAGCTCCCTGCTCAATCTGCATCGGCATATCCCTACAATATCATGTCTACATCAGAGGCATATCTCAGGCCATAACCAAATGTTCCTCATAGATATCTCAACACATGCTTCCCTACTATCAGTGTGTCTGTCTCGGTTGAATCATAAACTAACTAAGTGCACTCACTGAATAGCATATATCAGGTCTGGTGTTAGCCAGATACATCAATTCTCCAATCAGTTGTCTGTAAAGATGTGGATCAATCTCGCCTGAATCAAAATAATCCTCGTTCATCTTCTTCAAATTCATCACCATCGGTGTAGGCATTGATTTGCAGTCTGTCATACCGAATCTCTTCAATATCTCGACTGTATATTTTCCTTGACTCAGAAAAATCTCATCAGTCCTCTACCATACTTCTAGTCCAAGAAGTAGTGCATCATACCACAATCCTTCATCTCAAATTTAGAAGCCAATGCACACTTGCATTCAACAATAAGGATTTATGAATCGCCGAGGAATAATTGATCACATATAGGACCAAAATCAGGCACTCGTCACCAACAATGTGATAGTATAGGTTGGGATCAACGACACTCTTGCTGAAGATCAAAATCATCAATTATCCAAAAATCATGCTTGAGGTTCTTGCTTTAGTCCATACATGGATTTCTTTAACCTATATACACGAGACTCCTTCTCATGTGTCACAAATTCATCTAGCTGCTCAATGTATACCTCTTCCTCAATCTCACCATTGAGAAATGTTGTCTTTACATCCATCTAATGTAGTCTCCAACCCATGGATGTTGCAAGATCAATAATTGTATTGATGGAAGTGTATTGGGAAACATGAGAAAATGTCTCCTCATAATATATTCCCTCCACCTGAGAGAATCGTCTAGCCAAAAATCTTGCTTTGTACTTCTTGACACTTTCATCTAGGGATGATTTTAAGGATGAAAATTTGTTTTAAAATGTAGAAACCTTGGCTAATCTTACTAATCCTTCATATGCCAACTATAAATGTTTGGCGATATTTTTGTAAAAATATTCAAATTTATAAGTATTTTATATAGTTTTAACCTATAAAATTTGGGCGAATCATTTTTAAAATAACGAATCTCGTTTTTGGAAAAACCATGGAAAATTAGCGAAATTTATCCCCTAAAATCATCCATGTTCATCAACTACATGTTTGATCTTATAGATCCACTTGGAAGTCACTGCAGACTTCTCTTTCAGTCTCAGAACAATATCCCTCACATCATTCTTCAAGATGGACTGATACTCTTCGGTCATGGAATCTTTCCAAAATTGTTGTCATGCTGCTTCTCTATGACAAGAAGGTTCAGTATCAATGATGTGGCTCATAGCTCAAAAATATTTGTGGTCTCTTACTCTCTCAGAATGTAGCACGAGGAGCTTCATGTCCCTCTACCTCTAGCAGAGTCTGTTGAGCCCATTTAGGTCTCTCCCGACCTACTGCCATGTCTCTGGGAGTTATCATATGGAGCTACAGGATGAACTGGATCAAATGGATCAATAATTGTCTCCCTATGAACTGCTGAAGGGGGAGAAGGTACTGTTTCTTCCTTCTTCTCAAACAATTTGACTCTCTTTGAGTCAAGTGACTCCCTTTGAAATATGAAGGATAAACATCTTTGCTTTCCTATGTTGCTAACCTGGAGCCATCCCATGTCTTCTCAGGTCCTCTACTACCTCTATAGTACTTTGTTGGCTTCCCATACTAGGATAATAACAAAGATGACCTCCAATAGTGATAACAATCAAAATGGCCTCCTGTACTAGGATAATAACCAACCAAGAAAATTTGGACTCCCATACCAAGGATCATGGCCCTTCAATAATGAAATAAGAATTTGGCCTCTTGTACCAGGATAACAACCAAGATGGCCTCCCGTGGGGATAAAAACCAAAATGGCCTCCTATACTAGGATAATAACCAACCAAAAATTTGACTCTTGTACCAGGGATAATGGTCCAAGTCATGAGGGATCCCACACCAGGGATAATAACCTTCATTATAAAAAGCAAGCTACTACAGAGTAATGATGAAATCAATTAAGGAAAGTAGTACAAGACTTACCTTAGTCTGCAATCATGCTCAATCTTGCTTTTGTTCTTCTTGAGAAAACTGAGGTAGAGAAGAAATCCTCGTTGTTCTAGCTTGCATTCCTTGACTTATTTTCAAGTGGCTAAAGTTTCCTTCCTCTCTTCTCGCATAGTGACAAGGGCTTGAAACCTTGAACATCACTAGCTGCAAGTCTAGTCTCCTCACTAGAGATTGAATAAGATGCACTTATAGCACACACTCAAAAGTCACCCCAAGCATCAATTTTCAACATACCTCTCACATCTACTATCTTCAATATTTCATTATTCTTGGATAGGGTTTTCATGTTTTGATAATTTTTAAAAATGGATGATACATCCATTTCCGATCTTCATCGATTTCTGACATTTTTATATTCTTGGATGGTTGTAGGTCGTATAGGCCTCATAACATATCTTAATATACCTTGAAATATATGTCATTTGAGCCTTAATCTCTGCTACAGGACAAGACTCAGATTCACCCTTAAGACTGACAAATCTTGCCTCAGAATTAGGCCTCAAATCAGCTTCAAAAATTTGGCTTTGTTGCCTCAGGTATCTCTCCCTTATAGCCTCAGATCTCTTTAGTCTACTTGCCTTAGAAGTTAACTTTTCATTGCCTCAAAGATCACCCTTTTCACTGCCTCATAAATCAACTTCTCGCTGCCTTACAAATCACCATTTTCGCTGCCTCATAAATCACTTTAATGCTCTAAAATTTTTGCCCTTAAACTTGCATCCAAAATTCGCTTTAAGACTACTCCAAAACTCACCATAGGATTGTTCCAAAACATACCTGAATTCACACCAAGATATCACTGAAAATTGTTGCTGAGAAAAGACTTAATGCAGCCTGAGATTTTTTGCTGATATTTCTCCTCAAAACTAAGTCTTTCAGCCTCATAGTTGGCCTCAAATATCCTTTAAGAAACCAGTTGAATTGTTTTAAGTCTGCAGTTTTAGGGCTATTGTTAAGGCCTAAAAACTCAGACTTAAGTCTGTTGTTAAGGGTTGTTGTTAAGCACTTGAGTCTGCGATATCCTTAGAGGCCTACGACCAACCTTTTAAGCCCTTAATCAAGGCTTGGTCGGGTCTAAAATACCCGTGGCGAGCCTCAAACTTCACCACATATTTTGAGTGAGGGTTCGACCATCTCCTTACACCAATCACAAGGGGTATGACAAACTTCGATCCTCCTATGACCTTCCTTAATTTTACCGTGCACATGATCCTCTTCAGGAATTTCTCTGATACCATGTTAAGTTTTGAGTTAAGATGATGCATAAAGTTCATTTCTATTTAGCATAAGCTACAACCATAACCATTGCAACAACACAATACATTAGCTGCAGTAAACCAAGATCACAAGAAGAATAACCATGCAAAAAAGACACCATAAATATCCTTGGAAAACCCTTTTTAACCAAGTGAAAAACCCAACAATCCTTTTCTTATATTTCCAAGAGAAGATCCACCATCCACCACCAAAAACTAACACACAAGAGGGTGCTTCTAAGTGTTATGACCCAAGGAGGGCATATATATGGCTAAATGTATATGATATGACCCCAAGGGGGGGAATATATGGGCCTATATGTACATGTAATGTGTAAATACAGATGTAATAGGGTCGACCTAGTGATAAAGGGGCCTCATGTGCAAGTGTGAATAGCTATATATACGAGATCATGTATACATTATTGAGGGGAATTGTGAAGTCTGAAAGGTATTTGGTTATTTGGAGGGGGTTCCCCTATTCTTTAAAGATTTATTGTGTAACTTATATACATTGGATTTGTGCTTCACGTTGACATTTTGTACATGGTGTGTACTTCTATAATTTTATGACATGTTGAGCAATTTGGATCATAACATTTGGTATCAGAGCTCAAGGTCTTGGGGTTTCAGTGCTACATCTGAGACCCCTTGGAATTTTTGATATAAATTTTTGTATACATCATTACAGAAGAAACCCCTTGGAGGATATTTAGTAGATGGAGCAATTTTTGACTAGTCTCAAACAAGTGTTCTGGGTAAAACAATCACAACTTCTTCATAGAGCATCCAAATTGTGTGAGACCCATTGCATTAAACAATGGACATGCCATAGTATTTATGGTACAATTTTTCATAATTTTATATCAATTATTGTGCACGGGGCATGTTGTACAAGTGCTCTCTATCAGAAAGGACAAAAATCAGCAAGGTGTGGGGGAGTTATCATAACTTCCACTTGGCACATCCTATTCTGGTCAGACCTATGGCATTGCAGATAATAATTTCATAGTACTATAGGTCTCAATTTCAGACTAAAAAGGGAAGAAATTTCAGAGATACATCATAAGTAAGGTCGGTCAGGAGCACAGACTCCAAATCATGGTTTCAAAGGTATGTTCACTTAAAACTATCATAACTTTTGATTGGAATGTTCGATTGAGTTGATTGAATTTTTTGGAATCATCCTGAATTTAGTCATCTAGGAATTTTCGCTATAACATTTTTTATGTAACATATCAGACCCTAT
>JASDQU010503429.1:25130-35297 GCA_032191745.1 Picea mariana | reverse complement strand
GGGATGCATCCACATGTGCTCACCCATAGGGACGTGACTCTCAATAGATTAACTCAACTGAGTCCACATGAGTACCATATTGAGAACCATCTCAAGCCGACTCAACTAAGTCCATAGTAGTACAAGGCAGGAGACCATCTCAAGCCGACTCAACTCAGTCCAGAGGAGTACAAGGCAGGAGACCATCTCAAGTCATCTCAACTTAGTCCAGAGGAGTAGACAAGATACCACACATCATCACAACTCAGTCCAGAGTCTGATGCACACCCATTACATGGGCACACCCAACACATGGGCTCTCTCACACAGATGTCTCAAATTAGTCCAAAGGAGAACTATCTGGAGTATGTCTCATGAAGTTGTAATCAACAACACTCACTCTCAGCTAGGGAGGCATTCTCCACCACGCCAAGTCTCTCACATAAGTACTTAAACTTCATCTTGGAAAGAGGTTTGGTGAAGACATCTGCAATTTTCTCGTGTGTATAAAGGTACTGCACATGTACTTCTCTCCTCTGCACCATATCTCTGATATAATGGTATTTGATCTCAATGTGTTTCTATTTATCGTGAAACACATGATTCTCAGAGAGCTTCACACAACTCTGGTTATCAAAATGGATAACAGTGGAATCCATCTCATTAACAAATAATTTTGCAAGGATCTTGCAAAGACACACTGTTTCACGGACTACCACACATAATGCAATGTACTCTGCGGTACTCAAAACCACATGAGTCTATTTTCTGCTGCACCAGGAAACCATGGCATATCCCAAGGTAAAAAAACAACCAAAGGTACTCTTCCAGTCCACTAAGCTCCCTGCTCAATCTGCATCGGCATATCCCTACAATATCATGTCTACATCAGAGGCATATCTCAGGCCATAACCAAATGTTCCTCATAGATATCTCAACACATGCTTCCCTACTATCAGTGTGTCTGTCTCGGTTGAATCATAAACTAACTAAGTGCACTCACTGAATAGCATATATCAGGTCTGGTGTTAGCCAGATACATCAATTCTCCAATCAGTTGTCTGTAAAGATGTGGATCAATCTCGCCTGAATCAAAATAATCCTCGTTCATCTTCTTCAAATTCATCACCATCGGTGTAGGCATTGATTTGCAGTCTGTCATACCGAATCTCTTCAATATCTCGACTGTATATTTTCCTTGACTCAGAAAAATCTCATCAGTCCTCTACCATACTTCTAGTCCAAGAAGTAGTGCATCATACCACAATCCTTCATCTCAAATTTAGAAGCCAATGCACACTTGCATTCAACAATAAGGATTTATGAATCGCCGAGGAATAATTGATCACATATAGGACCAAAATCAGGCACTCGTCACCAACAATGTGATAGTATAGGTTGGGATCAACGACACTCTTGCTGAAGATCAAAATCATCAATTATCCAAAAATCATGCTTGAGGTTCTTGCTTTAGTCCATACATGGATTTCTTTAACCTATATACACGAGACTCCTTCTCATGTGTCACAAATTCATCTAGCTGCTCAATGTATACCTCTTCCTCAATCTCACCATTGAGAAATGTTGTCTTTACATCCATCTAATGTAGTCTCCAACCCATGGATGTTGCAAGATCAATAATTGTATTGATGGAAGTGTATTGGGAAACATGAGAAAATGTCTCCTCATAATATATTCCCTCCACCTGAGAGAATCGTCTAGCCAAAAATCTTGCTTTGTACTTCTTGACACTTTCATCTAGGGATGATTTTAAGGATGGAAATTTGTTTTAAAATGTAGAAACCTTGGCTAATCTTACTAATCCTTCATATGCCAACTATAAATGTTTGGCGATATTTTTGTAAAGATATTCAAATTTATAAGTATTTTATATAGTTTTAACCTATAAAATTTGGGCGAATCATTTTTAAAATAACGAATCTCGTTTTTGGAAAAACCATGGAAAATTAGCGAAATTTATCCCCTAAAATCATCCATGTTCATCAAATACATGTTTGATCTTATAGATCCACTTGGAAGTCACTACAGACTTCTCTTTCAGTCTCAGAACAATATCCCTCACATCATTCTTCAAGATGGACTGATACACTTCGGTCATGGAATCTTTACAAAATTGTTGTCCTGCTGCTTCTCTATGACAAGAAGGTTCAGTATCAATGATGTGGCTCATAGCTGGAACATAGCTCAAAAATATTTGTGGTCTCTTACTCTCTCATAATGTAGCATGAGGAGCTTCATGTCCCTCTGCCTCTAGCAGAGTCTGTTGAGCCCATTTAGGTCTCTCCCGACCTACTACCATGTCTCTGGTAGTTATCATATGGAGCTACAGGATGAACTGGATCAAATGGATCAATAATTGTCTCCCTATGAACTGTTGAAGGGGGAGAAGGTACTGTTTCTTCCTTCTTCTTAAACAATTTGACTCTCTTTGAGTCAAGTGACTCCCTTTGAAATCTGAAGGATAAACATCTTTGCTTTCCTATGTTGCTAACCTGGAGCCATCCCATGTCTTCTCAGGTCCTCTACTACCTCTATAGTACTTTGTTGGCTTCCATACTAGGATAATAACAAAGATGACCTCCAATAGTGATAACAATCAAAATGGCCTCCTGTACTAGGATAATAACCAACCAAGAAAATTTGGACTCCCATACCAAGGATCATGGCCCTTCAATAATGAAATAAGAATTTGGCCTCTTGTACCAGGATAACAACCAATATGGCCTCCCGTGGGGATAAAAACCAAAATGGCCTCCTATACTAGGATAATAACCAACCAAAAATTTGACTCCTGTACCAGGGATAATGGTCCAAGTCATGAGGGATCCCACACCAGGGATAATCACCTTCATTATAAAAAGAAAGCTACTACAGAGTAATGATGAAATCAATTAAGGAAAGTAGTACAAGACTTACCTTAGTCTGCAATCATGCTCAATATTGCTTTTGTTCTTCTTGAGAAAACTAAGGTAGAGAAGAACTCCTCATTGTTCTAGCTTGCATTCCTTGACTTATTTTCAAGTGGCTAAAGTTTCCTTCCTCTCTTCTCACATAGTGACAAGGGCTTGAAACCTTGAACATCACTAGCTGCAAGTC
This sequence comes from Picea mariana, assembly GCA_032191745.1. Taxonomy (NCBI): domain Eukaryota; kingdom Viridiplantae; phylum Streptophyta; class Pinopsida; order Pinales; family Pinaceae; genus Picea; species Picea mariana. The sequence goes on along the minus strand of JASDQU010503429.1, from coordinate 32,201 downwards.
TAGTCTCCTCACTAGAGATTGAATAAGATGCACTTATAGCACACACTCAAAAGTCACCCCAAGCATCAATTTTCAACATACCTCTCACATCTACTATCTTCAATATTTCATTATTCTTGGATAGGGTTTTCATGTTTTGATAATTTTTAAAAATGGATGATACATCCATTTCCGATCTTCATCGATTTCTGACATTTTTATATTCTTGGATGGTTGTAGGTAGTATAGGCCTCATAACAGATCTTAATATACCTTGAAATATATGTCAGTTGAGCCTTAATCTCTGCTACAGGACAAGACTCAGATTCACCCTTAAGACTGACAGATCTTGCCTCAGAATTAGGCCTCAAATCAGCGTCAGAAATTTGGCTTTGTTGCCTCAGGTATCTCTCCCTTATAGCCTCAGATCTCTTTAGTCTACTTGCCTTAGAAGTTAACTTTTCACTGCCTCAAAGATCACCCTTTTCGCTGCCTCATAAATCAACTTTTCGTTGCCTTACAAATCACCCTTTTCGCTGCCTCATAAATCACTTTAATGCTCTAAAATTTTTGCCCTTAAACTTGCATCCAAAATTCGCTTTAAGACTACTCCAAAACTCGCCATAGGATTGTTCCAAAACATACTTGAATTCACACCAAGATATCACTGAAAATTGTTGCTGAGAAAAGACTTAATGCAGCCTGATATTTTTCGCTGATATTGCTCCTCAAAACTAAGTCTTTCAGCCTCATAGTTGGCCTCAAATATCCTTTAAGAAACCAGTTGAATTGTTTTAAGTCTGCAGTTTTAGGGTTGTTGTTAAGGCCTGAAAACTCAGACTTAAGTCTGTTGTTAAGGGTTGTTGTTAAGCACTTGAGTCTGCGATATCCTTAGAGGCCTACGACCAACCTTTTAAGCCCTTAATCAAGGCTTGGTCAGGTCTAAAATACCCGTGGCGAGCCTCAAACTTCACCACATATTTTGAGTGAGGGTTCGACCATCTCCTTACACCAATCACAAGGGGTATGACAAACTTCGATCCTCCTATGACCTTCCTTAATTTTACCGTGCACATGATCCTCTTCAAGAATTTCTCTGATACCATGTTAAGTTTTGATGGTTAAGATGATGCATAAAGTTCATTTCTATTTAGCATAAGCTACAACCATAACCATTGCAACAACACAATACATTAGCTGCAGTAAACCAAGATCACAAGAAGAATAACCATGCAAAAAAGACACCATAAATATCCTTGGAAAACCCTTCTTAACCAAGTGAAAAACCCAACAATCCTTTGCTTATATTTCCAAGAGAAGATCCACCATCCACCACCAAAAACTAACACACAAGAGGGTGCTTCTAAGTGTTATGACCTAAGGAGGGCATATATATGGCTAAATGTATATGATATGACCCCAAGGGGGGGAATATATGGGCATATATGTACATGTAATGTGTAAATACAGATGTAATAGGGTCGACCTAGTGATAAAGGGGCCTCATGTGCAAGTGTGAATAGCTATATATACGAGATCATGTATTCATTATTGAGGGGAATTGTGAAGTATGAAAGGTATTTGGTTATTTGGAGGGGGTTCCCCTATTCTTTAAAGATTTATTGTGTAACTTATCTACATTGGATTTGTGCTTCACGTTGACATTTTGTACATGGTGTGTACTTCTATAATTTTATGACATGTTGAGCAATTTGGATCATAACATTTGGTATCAGAGCTCAAGGTCTTGGGGTTTCGTTGCTACATCTGAGACCCCTTGGAATTTTTGATATAAATTTTTGTATACATCATTATAGAAGAAACCCCTTGGAGGATATTTAGTAGATGGAGCAATTTTTGACTAGTCTCAAACAAGTGTTCTGGGTAAAACAATCACAACTTCTTCATAGAGCATCCAAATTGTGTGAGACCCATTACATTAAACAATGGACATGCCATAGTATTTATGGTACAATTTTTCATAATTTTATATCAATTATTGTGCACGGGGCATGTTGTACAAGTGCTCTCTATCGGAAAGGACAAAAATCAGCAAGGTGTGGGGGAGTTATCATAACTTCCACTTGGCACATCCTATTCTGGTCAGACCTATGGCATTGCAGATAAGAATTTCATAGTACTATAGGTCTCAATTTCAGATTGAAAAGGGAAGAAATTTCAGAGATACATCATAAGTAAGGTCGGTTAGGAGCACAGACTCCAAATCATGGTTTCAAAGGTATGTTCACTTAAAACTATCATAACTTTTGATTGGAATGTTCGATTGAGTTGATTGAATGTTTTGGAATCATCCTGAATTTAGTCATCTAGGAATTTTCGCTATAACATTTTTTATGTAACATATCAGACCCTGAAATATGGAGGATATTCACATAAATTATCAATCTATATGTGATAAAAATTTCAGCTTGTGGGGTCATCCCAAGTTTGTAGATACACCCTGTGTAATATAGGGTAGCTAACTAGTCTTATTGACTAGTCTCAAACAAGTGTTCTGGGTAAAAAAACCATAACTTCTTCATAGAGAATCCAAATTGCATGAGACCAATTGCATTAAATAGTGGACATGCCATAGTATTTATGGTACAATTTTTCATAATTTTATATCAATTATTGTTCACGGGGCACATTGTACAAGTGCTCTCTACCAGAAAGGACAAAAATCAGCAAGGTGTGGGGAAGTTACCATAGCTTCCACTTGGCACATCCTATTCTGGTCAGACCTATGGCATTGTAGAGAAGAATTTCATAGTACTATACGTCTCAATTTCAGACCGAGAAAGGAAGAAATTTCAGAGATACATCATAAGTAAGGTAAGCCAGGAGGACAGACTCCAAATCAAGGTTTCAAAGGTATGTTCACTTAAAACTATCACAACTTTTGATTGGAATGTCCGATTGAGCTGATTAAAAATACAATGGAAAGATAAAACATAGAAGAGAATATTGGAACAAGTATTACAACTATTTGAGATCTTTATCCTTAATATATTGAGGTTTTTATTTGAGGGTTGGGATTATACCTCAATTAAGAATCAATAGAAATACCTAAATTTATAGGAGATGAAGATAAAGATGAAATCAATCCTATGGAATGGTTGAGGTTGGTAAACGAATATAATGTGACTCCTACGAAGGCAAGAGATTATTTTTTTGATGAAGCTTGAAAGTGGTGGATGAGTGTTGATCAAAATACTAGATGGAACTACACATGGGAAGAATTTGAAAAACTCTTCTCAGATAAATGGATCAGGGATACAAAAATGGAGGAAATGTATAGAATTCAAGATGAATTATTAGAAGTAAAGGAAGAGATTAAGAATAAGGGTTAGGATCTATCTAAGATAATATCCCTTAATGAATCACCCATTAAGGAGTTTAAGAACCTAAAGCAAGAAAAGACTAGCAAAGGCAAGTGGGAAAAAGATGAATCAAGAGAAGATTTGAAAAAGAAAGATGAAGAGATATGTAGATTACAAAGCCATGATAAAAAACTATTTGATGAGGTTAAGAGATTGAAAGAAGAAAAGAAAAATTGTCAAAATAAATAAGAAAGAAGAATCTTGGATGAAGAATCTACCAAAATACGACAAGAGGGAATTTTCAAGAAGATTGAGGGATCCTTAAATACAGATGAGGTAAAGTCAGAAATGCAAGCCAGAATTGAAGAAGGACRTTAGAATTTGTTAGATGGGATCACATTGCAGCTTYAAAAGGAGAAATAAGACAATATTCAAGAAGGTCAACGGAAGATACTTGAATAAGTTGAACTCCATCTAGAGGATGTACATGCCAAATATGATGGTATTATCTYGAAGGCTAGAGTAATCAAAGACCAAGCAAAGATGATAGATGATTCCATTGTTGTTGAAAAGAAGATAGATCAAATGCATGTGCAGAGTGAGGGAACACCATCAAATGTGAAACTGTATYGACACCCTCATTACCAAGAACCATTTCAAGGAAGAAAAGAAGGACGATATCAACATTATGAAGGAAGAAGATGGAATACTTGTCAATATTCATGGAACAAGGGATCACCAAAATACTCTTCAACAAGCTATTATCAGAGACCAATAACGACTACAAATTGGAGAAGCTTCAACAAAAATACATGGAATCAAAGGAAAGAAAATTATTCAACAACTGGACACCAAGGATTAAGACCGAAAATAATTGATTTTGGATGGATAGATCATCAACAATGGAATGAAGAAAGAAGGAACATAAAAAAATCATATTACTTGGTTTCATCACATGTGAAGCCTTTAAATGCAAAGCTTTGAGGACAAAGATTTTTGAAGGAGGGTACTATGTTATGACCCAAGGGGGGCATATATATGGATAAATTTATATGATATGACCTCAAGAGGGGGGGGGGATATATGGGCCTAAATGCACATGTAATGTGGAAATACATATGTAATAAGGTCAACCTAGTGATAAAGAGGCCTCATGTGCAAATGTGAATAGCTATATATAAGAGACCATGTATTCATTATTGAGGGGAATTGTGAAGTATGAAAGGTATTTGGTTATTTGGAGGAGGTTCCCCTATTCTTTAAGGATTTATTCTGTAACTTATCTATATTGCAGGTTTTCTCCACGTTGACATTCTGTACATGGTGTGTACTTCTGTAATTTTATGATATTTTGAGCAATTTGGATCATAACACTAAGAATGAGAAAACTAGCTCCTAGAAAAGTGTGAACTACAGTCCTCATAATTTCAGACCATGCGTTGAGTTAGTGAGAGATATGATCCACAATGGGGATCTATCTCTTATTTATACATAACTTAAATCAACGAATAGACATGAAAATTGGCACAATAGGGCCGACCTGTACAACTTAATAATATAATTAATAATTACACAATATTAATTATCTTTACATGGTGGGGCCGACTTGTACCCTTTACAACACAATTAGGGTTTTACTGAAGTCTCACTCTTTGAAAATATAGCAAGGGATCTCACACATCCTCTAGTGCTCAACCACTAGGGACACGTCCATCTGTGCTCACACACAGGGAAGTCACTCTCAACAGATTAACTCAATTGAGTCCACATGAGTACCATCTAGAGAACCATCTCAAGCTGACTCAACTAAGTCCATAGGAGTACAAGGCAAGAGACCATCTCAAGCCGACTCAACTCGGTCAAGAGGAGTATAAGGCGAGAGACCATATCAAGTCATCTCAACTCAGTCCATAGGAGTAGAAAAGAGACCACACATCATCACAACTCAGTCCAGAGTCTGACGCACACCCATCACATGGGCACACCCAACACATGGGATCTCTCACACATATGTATCAACTCAGTCTAGAGGAGAACAATATGGAGGATGTCTCATGAAGCTGCAATCAACAACAAAAATACCCTTCTAGAAGGTTTAACCATTTATGTAGGGCATCCACATCTATTTGAACTTCCAATATAGGAATATCAAAATTGATATGTACCTTGAAGGGGGTGCTGCCTTCGCTTGAGGTGGATGCATCACTTGTCGGCAGCCGTCGAAGGACTTGTGCAAAGTTGTCCATCATAGCATTCCTTTGTTCTTCAAGGGATTCCTCGAGCAACATTTTGAAAGGATCTCTTGTCCCATCCCGTTTCTTTTCGCCCACCATGGAAGGTTTCTTGGGCATGCGAGAGTAGTTTTCCTCAAGAAAAACAAGCTCAAGACCCAACTCTCTATACCATGATCGTGTTAGGGACATGCATTAAAAAAATGACAAGGAGCAGACCGCTCTAATACCACTGATCCAGATTTATGAGTGAAACAAAATAAAAACACAGATTTATAATATTGACATAGAAAAATAGTGAAAAATACCAGAGATACAGTAAAATTTGACTTCTATTAAATAAGAATTATGCTTAAAACTGTAAAATGGAGACTTAAAACAAGGTTACTATAATGGTGGTAGCTTATCTCCGAGAAGAGATGTGACGACTACACTTATTCGCAAGAATATGAGTACAATGAGGCTTTGAATTCGTTTTTATAATAAACATGAATTCCAAAACCCTAACCCTAGGAGATGAAGTGCCAAAAGTCATGTGGACCCCATTGGGGTAAGTTAGTACTTCAACTTCCAGGGGTCGTAACGTTTGCATACAATCTTCATTTAGGGCGCACAATAGATTGTTGGAAAGGTATTGACGAGGGGATTGGTTTAGGGGGCTCAAATAGAGGATTCAATTATAATTGAGGTGCTCGATCGTGAAAAAACATCATTTAGACCCTCAAAATGGCCCTGAAAGTTTGGGACATGAAAAACTGCTAAAAATAGTAAGTTGCAAAAAAACTGTTTTGAGCCAATTGGAATAGGTGGGTGGCCACTGAGATCCCCCTGGATCAAAATACTAGCTAGCGATACTTGCCTTGGGGAGTAATAGGATTTACACCCCCAAGGAGGTAGTACCTTTAGCTCTTTCTTTTCTTGACTCTATTAACCCAATCATTAAAGGCACTAGTCATCACTTGTTGCATTGGAGATATAAAATTGTTGTTTTGGGAAACGTGAAATTTCATGATTTTGAAGTTGTTCCTAGTGGAATCAAATCTATGTTATAAATTCTTGCTTGAGCCACTAGGGAATTTCATTTCTCCAAGTATTTCTTGTTGTTGTTACAAATTTAACCTACAACCGCTAGGGCTGCCAAAAACCCTAACCAAACTCTTCAATAACTCCTAATTTAACCGTTGGAAATTGCCTAAAATATTCCCACATAATATACTAAGTACAACACATCTTTTGGAAAGTTTTGAGCAAGTTTTAGTGGTTAAATTTCTTTCTGTAATAACAATTTTGTTACAGCCATAAGGTTGATAAATATCAATGCAACTATCTTTTTATGACAACCTTGCTTTTTTTTCTAAAGTCTTGTTCTATCATTGTTAAACTTAACTAGTTTTTACTAGTTTGTCTCATGCTTATTCAATTGGAATTTTAGCACTTATATTCCAGCCCTTATTATCTCTTATGTGTTGATATATATATCATTGATTACTGTTGCAATTAGGGACAACAAACTTAACTTGCTTGTCCACCTATCATTA
>JASDQU010503429.1:0-11626 GCA_032191745.1 Picea mariana | reverse complement strand
AAATAATGCTTATATCATACATCATAACCATTCAACTTCCAATTATAATCCAATACAATTTTACAGATACAAATCTATATCAAATAGATCTTTCCCAACATAAGTACTTGATAGAATGTGTCAATTCAAGTAAAAATTAGGATATAGAAGAGACCAAATAACACCTATTTCTATATAGATTGGGAAAATCATTTAACCATACAATTCTGAGCAACATGAAGAGAAGACGGAAAGGGTAGGAGTAGTAGATCATATATATATGCACCTAATTACACGAGAATTGACACAATTACAAAATTAAGTCCAAAATTGTGTTCTTGGTTACGTTCAATTTGTAGACCACATGCACATATGGTAATCTCTTTGTTGGCATCTAATGTTAGATGTTAATAGGATATTAATTGAAAGGATATTAAAGTTGATTTTTATTTTATTTTATTTTTGTCATTTATCAGGTTTCAATGCAACTAAATTAAACTCCAATTAATTTTATTTTTTCAGTCATTAAGCATGTCTCAATTATGGTGGCAAGAGTGTCAAAAAAGAATTAGGATAAAACAATAAATGAGAGATAAATAATCATCATCTCACTTATATTTAATTCAATTTTTAAGTTATTTTAATTTCTTAAACTACTATGATTTAAGTTCAATTATTTGAATTCACCATCATTTATTTTTTTGTAAATGCATGTGAGAATCTATATTATTGTAGAAAATTATAGTACAAAAAAGATGCAGGGACTCCCAAGATTTGCCAGAACGGAAACTAGATATGGGGTCCCAGGGATGCAATGTCTAATAAAGCTAGGTAGGCCTGGGTCGCCACCATGGGAAACTAACCCAAACCTCCGTAATCCAGTTTGAAAAATGCCAGCATAACGAAAACAGAGAAAGCATAAGCATAGTAGGATTAGCTCCTACACTAAGAGACTTGACCAGGGATCATCCCGCGCTAGTCCAGATTGATGGGGTGCTCTTCATCTCCTTCCTTCTTTGTCTCGTTCTCCCCCCTCTGCTCCGCCAGGCGTATCTTTATGATGCACGCTGAGGTTCCATTTCTGTCGGCTGGAGTAATGTCTATATGGTGGACATAGCGTAAATAGAGCTAGAATTTCCTTGCCATCCGCTCCAGTTTTTCCTATTGGCTTCTCTAGTCCTTCGCGAGTCTTTTTTCCCCCACCTCCAGGTTGCTAAGGCAGTTCAAAATAACTGTAAGCACATTTTTTTGTTCTCTGGTTTTTGTCCTGTGGGTCTCCCTCCGGTCCGCACATATTTTACCTATCAACATTTTTGTTCTCCAGGCTTCCTCCACCGTCCTGTGGTAGAGAGTTGTCCTGCGTTGTGTGGCTTCGGGGTCCCTTATCCCCCCCGCTTCCTGAGTTAGTTTTGTCTAGGATTTTCCCCTACGAGAATTGTTGATTTCACTCTCCCATCTTTTGATGATCGTCTTCCCCTTTATGTCTACCTGCTTGAGAAAGGTACTATTTTCTTCCTTGGTCGCCTGTTCGATTAATGTCATCCTTCGGGCGCTCTACGGAGGTTCAGTCCCCTCGAGGCCTCTCTTACTGTTGGTTTTATTCATGTGTACCATCTTCTCTTGCAGGTGGTAGTTTTTACGTTGGGTTCTTCCCCTGTTCTGCTTCACCTCTTTCTAGTATGTAAGGTGACCCCTGTAATTGCTTTGCTCCGGTCTATGGTTCTTTATGTTATACCTCATTTTATGGAGCCAACTTGGATGTGGTCCTGTCCTTGCAATTATGGCTTTCTCATCAAGGTGGTTCTTCTGGTCAGTATCCTCTGTTCCAGAGCTGTTCACTTGATGACCTTGTCATAATCCCCGGGCCAATGCTTTTCCTTGCCCGTTGTACGCCATTCATTTCCCCATCCCATAACGATACTTGGGTGAGGTGTGCCTAGACTTTGCCCTAGTGAACCCTTTCATCCTCTGTCTTTCACTGCCTGCAGGTTATCTGTTCTACTTTCCCACAGGTAGCTTCTGTACTTATTTCTATTGACAAGACCGTGGTGTTGTGCTTTCACCTGATGTGTGATCTGTGTCTGCATTTGTAGCCTTGTTTGATTGGTGGGCAATCAGATTCTTCCTGGAGCCTATGTGCCCTTCAGTTCTTGCTGTGCCTCTGTTCTTGCTGTAATCTTCTATACTACTACTGTTGTCCCAATATTTTTCCACAAGTTGTGTGCAATCTGCTCGAAATTGACCTTGCGGGATGTTGCTCCAGATTGTGTCCAGTTCTGGACTTTCTTTATTGACTCCCTCATTCACTATTCTATCTGCCATTCCATTTGTTGACCTCTGAACCCAACGCAACTCCACAGTGATCATTTTCCGCAAGTGCTCCTAGATTTTTTGCAATAGGTGGGCCAATCGCCAGTACCTCTGGATTTTGCCCATTCTGGTACCGTTTTGGAGTTTTCTTACTATGTTGATAACCAGCGTGGAATCATCTTCCACTATGGAATTTGTCATCCCCTTCCGACTTATAATCTCCAGGCCAGTCTCCAAGGCTCCGAATTTCGTTACATTGTTTGTTGAGTTGCCCAGACTTCCAGCATACAGCCGGATGATGTTTCCTTTATTGTCCCTAATTACTCCTCTCAAGTCTATTCTCCCTAGGTTACCTTTCGTCGCCTCGTCGAAATTCAACTTGAGGGAGCCTGAAGGTGGCAGTTTCCAGTTGCGCTCACCTACTTGGAGTTGCAGTAACCGTCTACACTGATTGGGGTTGCGTCCACCGTTCAGGTGGAATATCTCTAAGACTTGGGAATCCTGATCAGTGGGTTGCACTCTACCTACCTAGCAGTTGCGGCTCTACACCATCTCTCATATCGTGGAGGTTATTGTTTCCTTGATCTTCCCTTCGGGCCATCTTTGGTTTTTATAGATGCGTCGGTTTGTTTCCTTCCATATTGACCATGTGATCATTCCCGGGGTGAGGATCCAACAGAGGTTCACCTCTTCTTTTTCACTGTAGTTCTGTTTCCATAGGTTGATGGTTGCGGCAATGTTACCTCGGATCTTGTCGGACTGGCAGAAGATACTTGCCGCCCAGTCCCAAAGTTCTGCAGTGTAGGTGCATTCGTCAAGGACGTGGTTTGTTGTTTCTTCCTGGGCTTGACAAAGATGACATCTTGATGGACCTCTGAATCCCCTTTTCCTTAGGTTATCCCAAGTTAGAATGCAGTTGTGTAGTATTAGCCATTGGAATTTTTTTATCTTTGGCCATTGGGGGTTGTTCCAAATCTTATCCCAGTGTTGCGCTCGGTCTTCTTGGTCTAGGTTCGCCATATAGTGGCAGACGTCTTTCAGGGTCAATTCCCCTCCATCCTTTTGTCCCCACCTCAATTGGTCCTCTCCTTCTGTGACTATTATTTTCCATCTTCTCAGTTCCTTCTCCACCTCTTTTACTGTTGTTGCAGACGTATCGTTGTTCTCTGGAATAATCTTATCCCAGATTCTCCATTTGTTGCGGTCCGTTTCCTGTTTCCAGTATTGGTAGATGTTGATTTTACCTTGCGTGATTAGCTTCGATTGGAGTATCCCTCTGTTCGGGTTCTCCATCCTTAGTTCCTTTTGCCATGTGTCCTCTCAGAATCTGGTTGTTCTGCCATTCCTGATTTCCCAAAAGCTGTGTGTCTGAATCCAGGCCTTGTTGCACCAGGCTAGGTTCCATATGGTTGACCCTTCCCTGGTTCCTCCGAAGAAGATTCTGTATTGATCGTGAATGTCGGGGGCATACTTTGCCTTCCATAGGTTTACCCAAGGTGTAGTAGTTTCTTTGACCCATCGCCACCAGAGTTTCACCCCATATGCATTATTGGTCACTTGTGGGCCTTGTAGCCTGAGGCCTCCTTTGCTTTTTGGCCTACAGACTTTTTCCCAAGCCACCATGGCCCATTTTTTCTTTGTTTCCACGCCTTGCCATAGGAAGTCCCTCTGGATGGCTCTTATTTTCTGTAGGATCCCTTGTGGAGTGGGGAAGACGAACATCATAAAGGTTGGGATTGCTTGTAAAACAGACTTGGTTAAGATCAACCTGCCTACTAGATTGAGGGATCTATACGTCCAATATTTTACCTGCTCCTGTAACCTATTTGTTACTCCTTCCCAAGTTGACATTTTGTACACTTTGTCTGTCAAAGGAACCCCCAAATACTTGGTTGGGAGTGTTTTTCATTCAAATCCTAGAATGTTGGTCAAATTCCTTTGGATAGTTGGATTGGTATTGAAGAAAAAGATCATCGACTTAAAGTGGTTGATCTCAGTGCCCGAGGCTTCCCCAAAATATTCTAGGATTCGTTTGTAGGCTTTGGCTTCCTTGACCATGGGTATGTCGTGGAGTAAGGTATCATCCAAAAACTGTTGGTGTGTTGAAGTAGGGAATTTTTCGAAGGGTTTGAACCCTGTTATTTCTCCAGTTGTGGTTGTGCTCTTTATGCTCCAGCTGAGGCCTTCCATCATCAGAATGAACAAGAAGGGAGACAACGGGTCTCCTTGTTTGATACCTCTCGTGGGCCAGAAAGGTTTGGTCGGGGCTCCATTGATTAGTAGTGAGTAGCTTCTTGTGGATATGAGACTGACAATCCAGCTGATCCAGTGTTGGGTGAAACCAAAGGCTTCCAATGTCTTGACCATATAGTGCTAGCTAATTTTATCATAAGCTTTTGCTAGGTCTAGTTGTATTATCACCCCCCCCCCTCTTCTGAAGCTTCAAGGTGTGAATGATCTCATGGGCCTTGATGATGTTGTCCATTATTTGTCTTCCTTCCACAAAGCCTGCATGTTCTTGCAAGATCAGTGAAGGTAGGAGGGGTTTCAGTCTATTTTCTATGAATTTGGATATTATCTTGTAAACCACATTGCATAGCGCTATAGGTCTGTATCAATCAGGGGTTTTGGCTTCATTTTCTTTGGGTATTAGTGTGTTCATTATGGCTTTTAGTGCTTTAAGGATGGAGGCAGACCTTCTAGAGTCTTCTAGTACCTTGTAAACGTCATGTTTGACAATTTCCTAGCAGGCTTTTAAGAAATCCACTGTGAATCCATCTGGACCTGGTGCTTTCCCACTGGGCATTTCCTGGAGAGCCTGGTCAACTTTTTCCATGGTAATAGGTTTGTTTAGGGAGATGTTTTGTTCCGCTATGACCAGGCATGGAATATGTTGGGTTATCCTTTGAATGGCCTCTGATCTGTATTGGTGAGGGTCTTGGGCTATCCCGTGGAAGTGTTTGACAAGAGTAGTTTCAATCACCTGATGTGACTCACTCTCAATTCCATCCTGGTCCTTGATCTTCAAGATTTTGTTGTGGGCTCTTCTGGCCATCGTTGTTCTATGGAAAAACTTGGTGTTCCGCTCTCCCTCCTTTAGCCATCGGATGCAGGACTTTTGACGCCAGAGTGTTTCTTCCTGCTGACATCGCGCCTCCCAATCTTGGGTCATTTGGATCTCTTCCTTTTTCCGGTCCTCAGTATAACCTTCTTGCATGTAGGTTTCTTGGAGTTTTTTCATTTTTTCTTCTATGTTGTTTTTCTCTTTGTTTATATTCTCGAAGGTATCCCTATTCCACTCTTTGATCTTGTTTTTGATGTACTTAAGTTTTTTATGAAGTTTGAACATCCTTGTCCCTTTCTCCGGTTGCTCCTCCCTCCATCACTATTTGATTCTTTCCTTGAAAGTCGGGTGATCAATCTAGAATTTCTCAAATCTCAAGGGTATGTTCTTTGTTGTTGTTTGGAAGACTGCTTCCAATTGCACTGGCCAGTGATCAGATCCACCCCAGGGAAGGATGTTGCAATCTAAGGTTATCCCCTACATAATGATTGACTCTGATATAAGGAATTTTTCGAGTCTTATAGCTACCTGAAACTGGTTCATCTGTTTATTGTTCCAGGTGAACTGGCCATTCTTAGTTTTGAGATCTACCAGCTCCACTCTGTCGATGAGCTTTGAAAACTCCTCTGCATCCCTATCCAATCTTCTTGTACCTTCTTTCTTTTCCGCAAGTGAGGTGATGATGTTGAAGTCCCCTGCTAGGATTCAGTGGAGGTTGGTGGATCGAGCTTTTATATCTTCTAGGTCTCAGATCATTCCTCTCTTTTCCTCTGGCCCTTGGGGCCCATACACATTAGTGTAGAGAATATCCTCTATGTTTCCAATGATTTTCATGCGTACCGTTAGGGTGTACCTGGTTTCTTTGGCTGCTATTAGATTTAGAATTTGTGGGTTCCACAAAGTGAGAATGTCGCCTGAACTCTAGTGGTCTTTGATGGCTACCATCTTTTACTTGTGACAGTGTTGTTTACTGATGGCCTCCCTTCTGTCTGTAGTGCATTTCGTCTCTTGAATGAAACAAATATCTGGTTGTTCCTACTTTAGTTTATTCCTAAGGATTATTTGTTTTCTTGGGTTGTTTAGGCCTCTTATATTACAAGTTATGACCTTCATTTAAACATGTGGGGGGGAGTGGGGAAAGAGTTTCTTGATCTTACCCGAATTTATCAGTAGCGCTCCCAACTCCTGTAGGGCTACGTTGTTTGATTTCCTACTTTTTTTCCTCCTCGTTTGCTTGGGTGATAGTTGTGGTTGTCCCTCCTTGGATTTGACTCTTAAGTGTCCTATCTCCCCGTGTGTGAATTTTTGTCTCTGGATTTAGCTTCCTCTCGTAGTAGAAAAAGGTACTAGATGCGACCAAGTTGCTTTGTTGGTACGTTATCGACTCCATGCCTTTTCCATCATTCCAATATGTTCGAAAGGTATATCCCTTCCCTTTCCACCAAGTCCCTGAGATCAGGGTCTTCTGTGCCTAATTCGCTTGGGGTCATTTCTGCATCTCCCTCTGCATCTTGCATGGCGGTGTTGTCATCTTTTGTTTCTTCGTCCATCAGGGTTACACAACTCCCTTGTGCTGTCGTGTTTCTTGGCTGATTGGTAGGCTCTTTTGTTTCTTGGTCTCTAACCTCTTGAAATTTTTTCGAGTCACTTTCATCTTCTATCCCTTTGTTGGTTTGGTCCCTTCTTTCCATTTTATTCCAGGTCTCCTGGTTATTTCTTGCTGAGGTTTTATTTTTCTTTTTATTTTCTATGTTCTTGGGGTTCGGTGTTATAAACCCTTCCTCATCCTGCTGTGTTTTGGGGTTTGTCGCTTCCTGCTTTTTATTAAGAGGGCATTCTCTGATCAAGTGGCCATGTTCATGGAATCTTCTGCATCTAAAGGGGATCTGTTCATAATATATGTTTTGGATCTATTCCTCATCTCTGAATTCCAGACTTATGTCTTCTGAGAGTGCTCCAGAAACATCCATCTCTATGCAGATTATTGCGTACGATGTGTATATTCCTTTTAGGGTGGCTTCTGAGGTCTTCACATACTTCCCCAATTTGTTTCCTATTGCTTCAAAGGTGGAGGGAAACCAGTAGTCTAAGGGTAAGGAATAGAATCTCAGCCAGACCGGTACCTTTTTGAACATTTCTTTTTCCGTGGAGAAATTTTCTTTCCAGGGTTGCATGTATAGTCCAGTTGAGGCGTGGAAGTATGGACCTACCTCGAAGACTCTATCCCTGTCCTCCAAGTTAATGAGGACTACTGTGAAGAATCCCTTCGCGTCGAGGTGGAGCTCCACTTCTCCATTTGGCTTCCAGTGATATTTGATCCAGTTGCGCAGAGTTCTTTATGTGGGCCATAACCTCATGAACTTGCATATGAGCGCATGTGTCTTCATCTAGTCCCTGTAGAGTTGTGTTTTTGGGTCCTCCAGTATTACCTTGGGTATCATTGTTGTTTTGGGCTTGCATGGGTTGCACCCTTCTCTCCCGTTGGCCTTCGCGGTATCTTGCATCTCATTCTAAGTCTCCTTAGCATCTTTCCCTGTGGTCTCAATTTTGTCCTGGCTTCTTTCTTGGCGATTCTCGAGGTTTCTGTCACTGGTGTCTTGAAAACTACACCTCTTGTCCCTTTCCCTCTATCCACCACTACCTATTTGTATGAGGGGGTCCCCTTACCCCCACTTTGGTGCTCATGCTTCTCTCTGTTATGGCCACGACTGTCAAAACCCGATGCCCATTAACACTTATAAGTCAATTCACCATCATTTTAATTTATCGTCACAAATTAACTTAAATAAGCGGCTTAATATTAGATGATCCAACTAATTTAATTTTTTTTTCCCTACACTTTCCCAAATTATAAGATAATAAAACAAGGGAAAACTTTAGGATTAATTATAAACATATAATTATCTCCATTCTTAATATAAAAACCTAATACTTTTCCAATGTTGGAGCAAAATGTGCACAACAATATTAACATGGATCAATGTTGGAGAAAGTGGTTTAAACATTGATCCATAATCATAGAAACACCATAAAACCATTCCAATGCATCACATTCAAGTGATACAACTCAATATAAAATTAATTAAATCCAAGGACTCTCAATCTTCATTTTTGCAAGTATTACAAGAAGAACTCCACCTTATAAACACACTTTATCATAAAATGTGTATTACATTGAAAATAAATGCAAATCAACTAATATTTAACAATCATAATAACTTTGACTAACCACCATGGATATTCACCAATTTATGTGACACACTTAATCCTAGTCATGCTTTAAGATCTATTTCAAAGCTCTATTACTTTTACAAAAGTGGAACCATTCAAAAACAAAAGTCACAATGAGGTAGATAAAATTATTATGTTACTTACTATGTACCTATTACTTACTTCGTACATCTTATGGAACCATTCAAAAACAAAAGATACAATGGGGTGGATAAAATTCTTATGTTACTTACTATGTACCTATTACTTACTTGGTACATCTTACTTGATACATTGTTTAATACACATATAGTAGCTTGTCAAATGAAATTAGACATGTATTCAACAAAATCAATTTTAATGTTCAAAACCATTGGTAGGGAAAAACCTAAATATCAAGCAAATTTCAAGGCATTATTTGCTTGTGGGTAAAATCATGAAGGTGGGTAACACTTTTGTGAGAATCGGGTCTCCAAAATTCCGAAAGACCTTTTTTCGGCCGAACTAATACTTCTTTCGGCCGAAAGTCCTATTTTTTCGGCCGAACCTTTGAACGTCAAATCAAATGGTACCATAACGATGCCCTCGCTTTTCATGTACAATTTTACCCAGACGGATTTTTTCCATCTGGTAACATATTTTTGGCTGAAAGATATTCCAGCTGAAATAATCTTTCGGCCAAAAAAATGTTTGTATATTACCCGCACAACGCGCCTATAATACTTTTTTTATTAATTGTTGAATAACGGATAACGTTAGGTGTTGGTGCATGTATTAGTGATAGTGATTCATGATAGGTGTTGGTGCACATCTTGTTGCTTAGGTGATAGTGCTAGGTGAACGTCTTGGTGCTAGTAGACGTCATTGTTGCAGGCGAACATTGGAGAAGAGGGAAGATGTTGGTGTTGCGGGCAGGCAGACATTGGTGCTGCGGGCGGGTGGACGTTGGTGCTGCGGGTGGGCGAACATTGGTGCTGCGGGCAGGTGGACGTTGGTGATGTGGGCGTTTGGTCCAGGTAATTTCAAAGTTAATTTTAAATTTTAGATTTTAGTTTTTAAATTTTATAGTGTTTGAGTGTTGACAGGGCCGTATTCGGCCCTGTCCCTGTACAAGGACATGCCCAAATTTGGGCCTGTCTCTGTACATGGACAGGGCCGAATATGGTGATGTTTGTGTACAGGGACATGCCCGAATATGGTGATGTTTATGTACAGGGACATGCCCGAATATGGTTAGATAGCTAGTATTAAATAGTAAGTCTCAGTATTATTAGTCCTAGTATTAAATTGTTAAATTTAAAATTGTATAAAATTGTATAATTGTTAGATTTAATAATCTTTGTATAATTGTATAAAATTGTATAATAGTTAGATTATTAAATTGTTAGATTTAAAATTGTATAATAGTTAGTCTTTGTATAAAATTGTTAGATTAGATTTTAGATTTTCAATTTTATAGTGTTAGAGTGTTGACAAAGTCGTATTCGGCCTTGTCCATGTACAGAGACAGGCCTAAATTATACCTTACATTACCAAAATTATACCTCCAAAGAGTAAATATTGTTACGTCACTGTCATAGTGTAATCAATTTATATTTTAAACAGTTTAATCTCAAATAGAGTTTTGGTTTTGGCAATAATTTTATATATGTTTAAGCACCAACAGAGTTTACTGTTATTTTTTATAAAATTTACTTTATATTTTAATAAGTTTAATCTCAAATAGAGTTTTGGTTTTGGCATTCATTATATATATGTTTACGCAAGGGCATAGTTTATTGTTATTTTTTATAAAATTCAGTTTATATGAATGCAATCTTGGCCCATATATTCTTAGGAGGCGACATCCATGTACTCTAAACAATCATACTGCCCCATTTTAATATGTTACTTTATGTTCAAAATAAATTTATTTGAATAAAAAATATATAAATGTAATCCTTTCCTATATATTTGGGAGGCTACATCCATGTACAAACCAAACTTGATTTTCCACAATATGAACAGTATAGGATGGAGACAATACCTCCTATAAATTAATAGATTATGAACACAATAGGATGCAGACACAATAGAGTAAAAACACATACACAACAACATGTAGACCATATCAGACACATATAAGTAGAGGTATCATATGTTTATCGGATGGGATGATAGGGCCGAATTCGTCCTTGTCCATGTACAGGGACATGCCCAAACCTCCTATAAATTAATAATTTATGAACACAATAGGATGCATACACAATAGAGTAAAAACACAGACACAACAACACCTAGACCATATCAGACACAGACAAGTAAAGGTATCATATGTTTATCAGATGGGATGACAGGGTTGAATTCGGCCCTGTCCATGTACACGGACATGCTCGAATTTGAGCATGTCCCTATACATGGATAGGGCCATATTTGTCCCTGTCCATGTACAGGGACATGCTCGAATTCGGGCATGTCCATGTACATGTACAGGGCCGAATATGGCCCTATCCATGTAGAGAGACATGCCCGAATTCGGGTCTGTCCCTGTACATGGACATGGCCAAATATGGCCTTTTCCATGTACAGAGACATGCCTGAATGATACCTTACATTACCATAATTATACCTCGAAAGAGTAAATACTGTTACGTCACAATTAGAGTGTAATCAATTTATTTTTTAATCAGTTAAATCTCAAATAGAGTTTTGGTTTTGGCATTAATTTTATATATGTTTACGCACCAATAGAGTATACTGTTATTTTTTATTAAATTCAGTTTATATTTTAATCATTTTAATCTCAAATAGAGTTTTGGTTTTGGCATTAATTATATATATGTTTACGCAAGCGCATATTTTATTGTTATTTTCTATAAAATTCAGTTTATATGTTAATCAATTTATATGAATGCAATCCTGGCCCATATGTTTTTAGGAGGTGACATCCATGTACTCTAAACGATAATAGTGTCCCATTTTAATATGTTACTTTATCTTCAAAATAAATTCATTTGAATAAACAATATATAAATGTAATCCTTGCCTATAAATTTGGGAGTCTACATCCATGTACAAACCAAA
>JASDQU010503428.1:123822-136828 GCA_032191745.1 Picea mariana | reverse complement strand
TTTTTACTTGTTGATGGAATCCTGCCAAGATTTGGTCTTCCTCCATTGACAGTAACTGATTCATTCTTTCCTGTACTGCACCTCGTTCTTTCATTTGTGTAATGGCTGCTACATGTAGGCTAGGTATTAAAAATTCTAGGGTCACTACTGCTTCTTGACCATAGACTAGTTTAAATGGTGTGTGGCCTGTCAAATTTTTCATGTGGTTCGATACACCCATAACACTGTTGGTACCTTGAGGTCCCAATATTCCCTATTGACATTACATATATTTGTCAAGGCATTCTCTAGAATTTTTTTGAAGGCTTCTACCGTGCTATTTTCATGTGGATGATACGGTGTGCTTTTTTGGTGATTAACTTCAAACTCTTCCAGCATCGCTTGGATGGTGATTTTTATGAAGTGTGTTCCTTGGTCGTTCATCAAAATTCTTGGGCACCTGAATCTAGTAATCACATGTTCAAACAGAAAGTGTGTAGTTGTCTCTACGCTGCAATCTTTTACTGGTGCAACTTTTGCCCATCGTGTTAGGTATTCCATCGCGGTGATAATATATCTCTCCCCTGTTCTCTTGGTTGGTGGGTGAATTGGTCCCACAAAGTCTATTGCCCATTTGTCGAATGCCTGAAGTGCCACTTGCAGTCGTAGTGGCATCTTGTCCCTTCTATTGAGTTTTCCTACCCTTTGACAGACATCACATTTCTGACTGTAATCTTTCGAGTCTCTGTGGATTGTTGGCCACCATAATCCTGCACATAGTACTTTATGCACGGTATCTTTTCTTGCATAATTCCCTCCTGCTATTCCCTCATGGGCTTCTGCTAAGATTCTCAGGCGTTCGTGGTCTAGTACGTATCTTCGTAAGATGTTATCTATGCCCATCTTGTATAGATGTCATGTGATCAATTGATAGTCGGTTGCGCAGACTACCAGGTTCTTCTTCTACGCAGTGGTATATTCTTGCAGCGCAGTACCTATGCTCAAGTACTGGATGATCTCTACGAAGTTATCATCGGCAATCTGTACTGAGAATAGTTGTGCATATGGAAAGTTGTCTTCTAAATTCATTGGTTCCTCTCCATTTGTGATCCTCGATAAGTGGTCAAGTCCTACATTCCGTTTTTCTGGTTTAACTATTACCTCAAAGTCAAATTCTTGAAATAGTAACAACCATCGACAGATTCTCCCCCCCCCAACACTGGCTTGTTGACTAGGTATTTTAGGCTTGAGTGATCTATAAACATATTAAAGTGTTTTCCCAATAGGTAATGTCTGTATTTTTGTAGTGCATAAACCCTAGCTAGGCCTTCTCTTTCTATCGTGTTATAATTTTGTTCTGATTCTGATAATTTTCTTCTTGCAAACGCTATCGAGTGATCCAATTCTCCTGCTCTTGGTTGCGCTAATATAGCTCCAAGTGCTATTGTTGATGCATCTACATGTACATGGAATGTCTTCTCCCTATATGGAAATACCAATATTGGTGCAATGGCCATATTTTCCTTCAGGGTATTCAGACCGTGTTGGCACTCGTCGTTCCATTGATACTTTGTATCCTTCCTCAAAAAAAATTCCATTGGCATTGTAATCTGCGCGTATCCTTTGATGAATTTCTTGTAACATCCCGTATGTCCTAACGTTTCTCTTAGTTGGCAGACTTTTTTTGGTGCTAATAGATTAACAATGACTGCGATTTTGGTTGGATCCACCAGAAAACCCTGTTTGCATACTATGTGTCCCAATAGTATCCCAAATGGTGTTCCAAATATGAATTTCTTGATATTCAGTGATATTTGGCACTGTCTTCGTCATTCTAGCATCAGTCGTAAAACTTCCACATGGTTTTTCAATAGGCTATAGACCGTCCAATCGTCCAGGTATACTTTGAGAAATTGGTGGATGAATTCCTTAAATGCTGCAATGACCACTCTGGAGAATATCGCAGGTGCATTCTTTAGTCTGAACGGCATGACTGTATATTGATAAGATCCCCATTATGTCGCAAACGTGGTCTTGTGTCTATCCTCCTGTGTTATCTTAATCTGATGATATCCTGAGAATCCATCGGTGAATGAGTAAGCTTTGTGGCCTCCTACATTCTCGAGTACTTCATCCGTGAATGGTGTGGGTAATGGGTCGTGTAGGCATGCATCATTGAACTTCCTCAAGTCGACACATATCCTAATCCCTCTTCCTTGTTTTTTGTCCTGTACTACCATCGGGCTTATCCATTTTGATTCTTCAACTGGTTCGATGATGCTGGCCTCGAGCATCCTGTCGATCTCACCTTTAACTTTCTGTTTATAGATGGGGTTTAGTCTATATGGTCTTTTTTTAGAGGGTCTCACATAAGATCTGAGTGGTATCTTCATTTCTCCTAATTCTCCGGCTATTCCTTTCATCTCTATAAAGGTTGTGGGAAAAAGGTCATTGTATTCGTGCAATAATTATGTGATACTTTCTAGTGTCTGTTCGTCCCAGTACTCTTCGATGCTGACCATTTTGGGTTGCTCGGAAATCCCTATGTTAACCTTCTTTATCTTGATTGGCACAGAGATGCCCTCTGACTCTAAGGGTGGTCCTTCCACATCTCTCTCACCTTCGATTTCTTTGATCTGAATATCGCGCGGATCATCTTCGTCTAGGCTTCCTCCTGTACGTGATAGCATGACAGTAGATCCTTGATTGTATGCTTATTCCATTGTTGTACCTCTATGATAACTTCTACTTCCAATTCTTCGATGAATATGGCGTTTCTGATCCGTTTCAGGGCCGCGTCTATGTTGGGGTTCTCATGCTCAAATGAGAAAGTGATTGTAAAGTTTTGTTGGAGTGTCACCCATGTCTTGGTTTCTTTATGCATTTCCTGGTCTGTATACCATTTTTTTGGTATGCCCTCTAACGTATGAATGAAGTGGTAAGACCATTTCTCCAGTGGCGTCATTTTCCCCCGTGTTTTACATGCCTCCAAGTGTTTTTCTGGTGTGCCTAGTCTGTCATATTTTTGTTGTTTGTTACCTGTATGTTCTGCGCCAAACCTTATGCGCAGTAATCGCTTACATTGGTACCAATCTATGATGGTCTCTTTGTGTGCACCCCACCATATTGTAGGTGTAGCCTTTAGTGATAAATCTAGTGCTAGCAATATCTGGTTTTCTAATACTTCGTCTTCATATTGTGTCAAGAAAGTTTCCAAATCATTTAGCCCATGAAAACTGGGTGGTTCCCTGATTTTTGTGCCAATCCACCTTACTGTGCAGTCTATTCTGGCACACCTTCTCGTGGATACTTCATGTAGTATTTGTTGCTAGTTTTCTAACTTGGTGTCTGAGTCTGTTGTACATGAAGTAATGATCTGCCAACTGGGTACCCCATCTGCAGTTGGGTTTATATAGTCTGCATCGCGCACAGTTTTTCTGTACAACTGGTTGATCTCTTCTAAATCTAGACAAGTGGGTTCTACGAACCTCTCACCTTCTGATGGGTCCAGTGGGGCTATGACTCTGTAGTCCCCTGACTCAAATGTCATTTTTCTGGTTTTTAAGCTAATTATGGCCTAGTTGTTGAACTTCCAATCCAGACCAAGTAGCATCGGTTAATTTTTTGTGCCATCTAATATTTCGATGACTTCAAAGTCTGCCTTAGTGCACACACCATCCAGATCTATCGTCACTCCTTTCAGTCTACCTATGGGTAGGACTCTAAGTTGATTTGCTATCTTTAATTGAACAGTTGAGTATCCCAATGTAGGTTCTCCCATGCATTGCCATGTAGCTTTTGGTAGTACATTCACTTCAGATCCTAAATATAGTATAGTATCTCCCATATTGAAATCCCCAATGTTAGTATTTAGTCTAAATTCCCTACTTGTTCTTCTTCTTGTGTGTAGGTGATTGACAGTTTTCAATTATGGCTTCTGTTTCATCTCGCTGCTACATTTTTCTAGGATGTTTTGCAAGATTTTGATAGATGAAGGATCACTTAGCATTTTGATGCATGATTACAAAAAGTATTTGATCATACTTACTTGTTCCTTGAGTTGTATTTTGTTGGTATGGTCCAGTGATGGCGGCATTTCGTATTCTGGGGCTTGCTTGCTCTACTGTGCAGTCAGCACAATGTTCTCCTTCTGGAATTCTTGTCGGGCTTCTGTAAAAATATCCTTCTCCTTATGCACGTCGAACTGCTTTTTGGGGTTGGTGTTCTTCTTTACCCATTGGTTATGCGTTGGTTCCTGTCAAACTGCGTCATTTCCAGTTTTCATTCCTCCTCGAGTGACTATATTGATGTTTCGTCCGTCATCCCTTGCTTCGGCTAAAATACACTAAACATTCTAGTTATTTTGATTCCTTTTTTCCTGGATCTTTATAAGTAATGTTGGACATTCCTCTGTATCATGGTCCGATGCGCAACAATACATACAAGTCACGGGTAGCAGTGGACACTCCCGTGCATAATGTTATGGTTTCTAGTAATTATGACATGTCACAGGTCCTCTACCACATCTGAAACCTCCTATGGCTCGTCCTGATCCTCTATAAGCTACGCAGTCACCTCCCAACGGGTTGTACTGTAGTCCCTGATTATACTGCACGGTATTGTACTAGGGCTATGTTGGGTTGTACTACAACTGCGAATTATTGTAAGGTTGTGGCACAGTATTATACTATTGTTGCGTAGTGTTGTATGGTGTTGTGGCTTGATTGAAATGTGGTGTTGCCTGCCCAATCATCATTTTTGCTTGTACCCTGTATGTGTCTAATGTTCTTTCTCGTGTCAGCTACATAGTTCTGCAATCTTTGTCATCATGGCCAACTGACTTGCAAAATGTGCAATATGAGTTCTTTGGAACTGTTTGGTATTTCTACATCATCGTACAGTGGTAAGGGTCGTGACCTGATTTCTTGCATATTCTGCACCATAATCCTCCCTGTGGTAGTGGGTTTGGCATCTGTGTCACCATATACTGTGCGAATGTTGGGAATTCATTCGTATGGTGTCCTTTCATCCTGCAAGTAGTGCACCAAACTGCTTCTTGTTTGTCCTTGTTCTTATTTTGGTTCAGCTAAAATGTTAAGTTCTTCAGATCCTCCTTCGGTTCTTCGATAGTCGGGTCCATCTATTGGTACTGATTCTCTTCCAATTGCAAGGATGCCTACAGAGCCTCTGCCTACGTCTGAAACTTTTTTTGTCATAATGGATATTTTAAGTGTGGGAGTAGTGAGTTGACAAACAGGTTCCAGTGCTGCATATCGGTCATAAGGTATTTTAACTTTCCTTTTAATCGCTTGAATCTTTGATCAATATCCCATACCGATTCTCCTGGTTTATATCTTATTTCAATCATCTCATTCATGTATTGATCTTCTGATCTCAGTTTCTGGAACTCATTGATTAATAGTTTCTTAATTTCATCCAGTGTTCTTATTTTTCCAGGAACACTGTTTGTATCTAGACTCATGTACCAGTCTAGTGCGCGGTCCCTTAGCGTGATCGCTAGTTGCGTGAGTTTGGTGTCTTCATCATTGATCTGCTTTGCTTCCCAAATCTTTGTGCAAATGAACAAATGATTCTCAGGGTATTTTGTCACTTCCCCTCGGAACTCTAGTAATCTGATAGTAGGATCATGTCCTGCCATTCCAAGTACTGGGCTACTCCCTCCACGCGGTGTAGATACTTGACTAAGGTTGTCTGAACTGGCTCCTCCAATTATTTCCCTTTGCGTAGGTGTACTTTCTGTTGTCGGACTTCCTCCGAACTTCGGTTGTCTAAACGGTGGTGTTATCTTTGGTGTATTGGTCGCACATGGGTTTATGGGCTCCACACTAACATTAACATTAAAGGGATGGTTGTCTTCTCCTCTTGTTATTGGGCCTCTTGTTTTCCTCTCATATGCGGCATGCGGGATTTCCTCAATCTTCTCCATAGCCCAGAGATCCTCTACCTCTTCCTCATCACTGGCCAAGCCCTCCCTCTCAGCTACGGTTCTCTTCTTGGTATTCACCCTATATTGGTAGGGTGCTCCGCTACGCGTCATTCTTGATGACGCCAAGATCCACTTGAGTTGGTAGTCATCCATCAAGATCGAGTCCAAGGGTTCCTCCTCCTTCTTCTCTGTATCTTTCCCTCCTTCCATTCCTCCTCTCTCTGTCAGTTCTTACCCCCTTCCCCCATGAACGCAGGGAAGTCTAGTTGTGTGATTCCATTGTCATTACACCTTTGTTATATAGCAGTATCTTGATAGAAGTATATAGTGATCAAATGTAACTTCCTCTAGGTCCTCGTAGGAACTCTTCCTCAACTACGTTGTATGACTTTGTTGTGTCTACCGCAGATTCTGTGATGAAGCCTGCCACAATGCTATCAAGACAAAAGTTGACTGCATGGATGAATTTGTTGTTTACCTGCTACAGTTGTTGGATCTGTACTGTAGTCCAATCTAGTTGTTGAATTTGGTTTGTCGCGTGGTTATCCTTTAACCTTAAGATCCACTTCTGCAGTAGATGCAGAAAATCACAGAAAAAGACTTCGTGTATTTATCCAAGTATTTACGCGGTGTGATCCTGGGGTTTCTATTGTCTTTTTGTGCAAACTCTAGCTCTTTAGTTCTCAACTAGATCTCGATTTCTTCTCTCATGGGGTTCCAAGGTCTCAATATCTCCTTCTAATGACTCATTTCTCTTTTGTTCCACTCCTTCGGTTCTTATTCATTCCATCTCATCTATTCAGTCCTTTCTTGTTCCTCTTAACACAGCAATAGAACCATTTTTTGGTTTATCAATTCCCTTCTCAGGTTGTCTGATTTATTGACCCAAGGTTCATGACATTTGGGGTTCCAACAAAGCCTCTAAAACTATCGGCCCTCTTGGTAAACCAGAAGGCAACACAGCACCCGGAAGGCGTTGCGTAGTCTCACTCGAGATAGCTTTAAAATGGAAGGTTGTAAGACTCAGGTGTTTACAGCCTAGGACAGATTAGGGGATAGGGGTTTCTTGATTAAGGCTAGATATCGTGAGCAGTAAGGGAAACTACTTGTTCCTTGGATTCACATACGTATATCCCACAATTTTATTTAAGCAAAGTATAAACAGATTCATAACAATGTATTAACTCATTCATCAATATTAACCATTAATTGCTGAAAGAAAGAAGAGACATGCATACATTTAAAAATTACATGAGGATTATCGTGGTTCACCCCCTCCTAAGCTACGTCCACAAAGATTTGGCTCTTAGCTCTTTTATTATGGCAGTTTTGTATTCCTGGCGCCACACGCTTACAATTCTCCATCAGGCCGGGTAAGATCTATGTGAGGCGAACTAGATCGCACCAGGCTCCACAGCCTATGGTCTAATCCTTAGATATACCTCCCCTCATACCTTCTTTGCTCAACATCTTACAAAATCAATTCATACGGCTAACAATTACCACAAAACATAACATAACCACACTCTAACTGATACTTTCGTATCTATATTTATACATTTCAGGATCTTCTTCCTTTTTCAGAATATTGCCAAAACCCTAACCCTTCTTACATTAGGTCTTTCTCCCATACGCATGTTGTTCTTCCTCCAGCTGTTGCTTTCCTTTTTGCATGCTTTCTTGCATGTGCGCGTGTTGTTCTTTTTCTAGTTGTTACTTCAATTTTCTGCACACTTTCTTTCCCACGATCATTCTTCTTTCCCCTTTGGCTTGGTGCCAACAATATCCTACGACCTTTCACCAATACTTTTGTAGTGGTGTATCTGGATGAAATCCTCATCAACAGAAATACTTGGGAGGAACACTTGCAGCATATTCAACAAGTTTTTCACACCCTGCAGTAGCACAAACTATATGCAAACTTGGAAAAATGATCCTTCGGCATGGATAGGTTCCATTACTTAGGAAACATCATTGATTGGCATGGTTTGCATGTAGATCCAGCCAATATCTAGCTCATCCGTCACTTTCCAGCCCCAACCACACTCACTGAACTTCGGAGCTTCTTGGGCCTCGCCAATTTCTATCGCAGGTTCATGTTGGGATTCTCTCATATCGCACGGGCCCTCGGCCAAGTGACTAGGGTTGGCGATAAGGAAATATTTGTGTGGGGTCTGTCCCAAAAATAAGCCTTCGATGACTTGAATAATTGTTTGTTCTCATCCCCAGTACTTTCATTACCGGACCTGCAACATCCCTTTGAGATCAAGACATATGCTTTAGACTATGATGTGGGTGTCGTTCTCACTCAACACGGTCACCCTGTGGCATATCATAGTGAGACACCATCATATGTAATCCATAAGTACTCTACTTACGAAAAAGAAATGTACTCCATTGTCTAAGGCTTCTGCCAGTGGAGACATTACATTCTTGGAAAGGAGACAGCCATCCACACTGATCACAAGCCACTGCATTTCATGTAGACCCAAGGAAAATTGTAGAATGACTGCCATCAGAAGTGGTCCACATACTTACAGCAGTTCCACCTCAACATCAACTATGAAACAGGAAGTACCAACCGAATTGTTGATTGCCTCAGTCGACCTCCAGTTGCGGAACTCACCATAGTGCTAGACTCTTGCGGCCACGAGACCTCTAGATGGCCCCACCTCTATGAGACAGACCCTGACTTATCCACCACCTACCAAATTTTGGGCGTGAACTCAGTGGTCATTAATTTCCATATTCAAGATGGGTTGTTGTGTCGTTTGGCCCATCTTTTTGTTTCGTCAAGCGAGCGTGAGAGGATGATTTTGGAATCTCACTACAGTCGGCTAGTAGGACACTTTGGTGTCGAAATTACAGTGATAGTGTTGCAGAAACATTTCTACTGGCTGAAACTTCAACAAGATGTCAAAAAGTATATCAGGTCCTACACAGCTTGTGTTATTTCCAAACCAACCACTAAGAAATAGGGCTTGTACACCCCTCTTCCTACTCCTGACAGGCCGTGGGAATCCATCTCAATGAACTACATGTCGAGCCTCTTGTCCACCAAGAGGGGAAATGACTATGTTTTTTTTGTTGTTGATTGCTTTTCCAAGATGGATATTCCAGCTGCCTGCAAGAAGAACATCACAGTAGAAGCCACTACCAAGCTATTCTTTGAATGAGATGGGTACATTTTGGGATCCCACAGACCATTATCTCAGACCATGAAATTCGGTTCCTCAGCACATTCTGGTCGATCCTCTGGTCACTGCTGGATACCAATCTCACCAAATCCACTTCCTTCCACCCCCGGACAGATGGCCAAACTATGGTCATCAATTGGATGATCATACATATCCTGCACATGTACAATTCAAAACACCCACACACATGGGATGAGATTCTTCCTTATGTCCAGCATAGCTACAATCGAGCCCTGCATATCTCAACTGGACACGGCCCCTTTCAGGTGGGGCTTTGATTCCAACCATTGGGCCCCATGGATTTTCCACTACCCCTGGTGTCCACCTCAACCGACTCGTCCCCTGCTCCACCATAAGCTAAAAAATCCACCTGGTTCATTGATCAGATCCAACACATCCGCCAACAGGTTCAGGATATTCTACAAAAGTCTAATTCCAAGTATAAGCAGTGCCATGATCAACATTGGGTGCCACATAAGTTTCAGGTGGGAGACAAATTTTGGTTGCACTTGCATAAAGAATGCCTTATAGGGCCCCATCAGAAGCTTCACCCACTCCGTTATGGGTCATACACCATCACCAAGGATGCGGGTGACAATGATTTTGAGCTCAACATTCCCCCTTTCCTTGGGCTGCACCCAGTCTTCAACATGGCTCTCCTTCGGCCATGTTTCCCACCATTATTGGACACCTCAGAGATAGTAGAGCAGTTGACACCAACAGAGCTCAACCCTGACTACATGCAATAGGAATCTAGTGATCAAATTGTGGACACACGGATCAAGGGCACTAGACAACAAAGGATCCAACTTTATTGAGTCGTCAAAGCAAGGCAACTCCTGCACCAAGGTAAGTGGCTCACCCAGGGCCAAATTCAGTAGAAATTTCCTCATATGATGGGGGAACTCAACACAATGGATACCATTGCTTCCTAAGGAGAGAGGATTTATCCAGTTGGATTTCGGTGGCCACCCACCTTTTCCAAATCACTCAAAATAGTTTTCTGGCAATTTTCAAGCTATCCAAATTGGAGGACCAACATAATGATTTGAGTGCTAGGTCAATAAGAAGTAATGAGGTGGTAAACACACAAAGAAAAATTCAAGATATGGAAAAGAAGATGGAACAAATGGAAAATAAGATGAATGAAAATAGGGATCAAATGGGAAAGGAGATGGATGGAAATAGGGATCAAATGGAAAATAACATGGATGAATTGAAAATTTGCATATCACAAACCCTAGATGGGAGGCTTCCTAAAAGTGATATAGTGCCCAAAGAGAATCGAGAAAATAAAGGTAGTGTTGGTTTTGAACAACCCTCTAGTAACAAGTATTTTTTAGGTGGATTTAACTCTAATAGTGGCATTAATTATGGATGGGTTCCTAAGGGTGTCAAATTTCCCAAGGTTGAATTTAAGAAGTTTGATGGAACAAAAACCTTTACATGGTTGAAGAAAATAGAGAAATACTTTGAATTTCATAATAGTATGGATGATAAGAAAATGATTTCCATAGAAACCTTGTACTTTGATATAAAACCCTATCAATGGTATCAATGGGTACTCAAAATAAAAACCTGCTCTCATCATTATACTTGGAATTTATTTACAACAGACTTAGAAGCACAATTTGGAGAATGTTACATACCAGATCTATTATAATAAGAAAAAAATAGAAATACTACAGAAAATACCAACGGAACAACAAAATGTAGAGAACCACAACACCAAAAATGATATATTTATTTATAGAAAACAATGTTCACTTGCCTCTCTGAGGGGAAACCTCTGGATGAGAAACACTCTATTACAATAATTCTCGAGACTAGTCTTTCTCATGCCTCCTACTCTTATTTATACTAATTCTATTTTCTAAAGAATATTCTAGAGGAAGAACTTTCTAGAAGTGGAAGCTTATATTAGGTATTCTAACATTGACTTGGTCACATTTATTAAATAGGACTTATTAACTAATGTTGATGCTTATTACATGGAAAATATATTATTATACCTATGTGAGGGGTTATGGAGATTAGGTCCCTAACATGCCTTCCCCCTTTAAGAATAGCCTTGTCCTTAGGGATTGAGATGAGTAAATTATCGTATAATGGTGGTTGGATCTCAGGTGGCATCTTATGGAGTTGTATCTTTCCATTGAAGTAACACTTCCTTGATGGTGCACTAACAAAGACAATGCTCTCACTAGTCCAGGACTTCTTGTGGTTGCAACCAAATGGAACCTTATTCATTCAACTCAAGGAAATTGGTTTGATTTTAGCACTTAGTTCCAATCACTTTCTTTAAGAATGAGACATGAAATATAGGATGGACTTAAGCATGACTGGGCAGAGCTAACTGGTATGCCATGGGCCCCACTCGCTTGAAAATTATATAAGGACCATAAAATTTGGGAGAAATATTCTGACAGTGTTCATCTTTGATTGAAGTTTGCTTATAATGTTGCAAATGAAGAAACACATAGTCCCCTTCAGAAAATTGACGTTCATATTGAACTTGATATGCTTGTTGCTTCATTTGATTCTGAGCCATGACCAAATTTTCTTTGAGGGTACAGAGAATGGCATCTCAGACTATAATATTTTTTTCAACCTCATGAAACTTTGAGACACCTCGCATATATGAGAGAATCGACTGTGTATTTTTTCCATAGACTACTTCAAAAGGAGTCATAAGAGTAGTTGTATGGTAATATGTGTTGTACCACCATTCAACTAGGGGTAACCACTGAGCCCATTGATTTTTTCTGATGGATGAAAAACTCCACAAATATGTTTACAAACACTTATTGACAACTTCATTTTGGCCATCATGTTGGGGATGATAGGAGGTGCTCAGATGCAATTGGGATCCCTCGAGCCTGAATTTCTTTTTCCAAAAATTGTTGGTGAAATTTGGATCTTGATTAGAGACAATAGAATGAGGCATGCCATGAAGTTTGAAGATATTATCCATGAAAATTTGAGCCACTAATGATGCGGTGAATGGGTGTTGAAGAGCATAGAAATGAGCATGTTTTGAAACATGAACAACTACAACCATGATGAATGACTTGTTTCCCAATTTAGGTAAGCCAACAATGAAATCGATGGAAATAACCCTCCAAATAGCAAGGGGATTCAGAAGCAGTTGGAGTGTTCCTGGAAATTTGATTGTTTCTCCCTTGTTCTGTTGATAGACATCACATTTACCCATAAAGGTGCAGATGTCATGTTTCATACCATCCGAGAAAAAAGAACGCTTGACCCATTCATAGGTTTTGGTAAACCTTGAATGATCAGCTGTGGGTGAAGCATGAAGCTCAGAAAGCTTCATGGATTTAAGTTGTGATTGTTTTCTTAAACACAGATGGCCTTTATAAAGAAGCTCTTAATTGTGCCAATAGTACCCTGGAGAAGCTGAAGAATGGTGTTGCAATTGTTGGATCATGAGAGAAATTTTGGGGTCTTGCAAACATTCCTGGAGAACAGCTTGGATCCAATTTTGTATAATCAAGGAGAGGGAAAAGAGGGACCATTCTTATTCATACTTCCTAGAAAGAGTGTCAACAGCCACATTTTATTTTCCCTTATTGTAAACGATCTCGTAATCATATCCAAATAGCTTGGTCACCCTTTTTTATTGCTTCAGGGATGAAATTTGATGTTCCAGAAAATACTTGAGCCTCTGATGATCATTTTTAATTTGGAAGAGTTTTCCCAATAGATAAGGATGCTAGAGATCCATGGCATGCAGAATAGATAAAATTTCATTTTCGTAGATTGATTAGACCAAATGTCTCTCTGAAAGTTTTTTTCTAGTGAAATCCAAAGTCCTGCCATCTTGCATGGGCACTGCCCTAACTCCTTTCTGTGAAGCATCACA
>JASDQU010503428.1:111580-123750 GCA_032191745.1 Picea mariana | reverse complement strand
CCAGTACTTTCATTACCGGACCTGCAACATCCTTTTGAGATTGAGACATATGCTTCAGACTATGATGTGGGTGTCATTCTCACTCAACACGGTCACCTTGTGGCATATCATAGTGAGACACCATCATATGTTGTCCATAAGTACTCTACTTATGAAAAAGAAATGTACTCCATTGTCCAAGGCTTCTACCAGTGGAGACATTACATTCTTGGAAAGGAGACAGCCATCCACACTGATCACAAGCCACTACATTTCATGTAGACCCAAGGAAAATTGTAGAATGACTGCCATCAGAAGTGGTCCACATAATTACAACAATTCCACCTCAACATCAACTATGAAACAGGAAGTACCAACTGAGTTGTTGATTGCCTCAGCCGACCTCCAGTCACGGAACTCACCACAGTGCTAGACTCTTGTGGCCACGAGACCTTCTGATGGCCCCACCTCTATGAGACAGACCCTAACTTATCCACCACCTACCAAATGTTGGGCGTGAACTCAGTGGTAGCTAATTTCCATATTCAAGATGGGTTCTTGTGTCATTTGGCCCATCTTTTTGTTCTGTCAAGCGAGCATGAGAGGATGATTTCAGAATCTCACTACAGTCGACCGGTAAGACACTTTGGTGTCGAAAATATAGTGGTAGTGTTTCAGAAACATTTCTATTGGTCGAAACTTCAACAAGATGTCGAAAATTATATCAGGTCCTGCACAGCTTGTGTTATTTCCAAACCAACCACTAAGAAATAGGGCTTGTACACCCCTCTTCCTACTCCTGACAGGCCATGGGAATCCATCTCAATGGACTACATGTCAAGCCTCTTGTCCACCAAGAGGGGAAATGACTGTGTTTTTTTTGTTGTTGATTGCTTTTCCAAGATGGAGATTCTAGCTTCCTGCAAGAAGATCACAGTAGAAGCCACTACCAAGCTATTCTTTGAATGAGATGGGTACATTTTGGGATCCCACAGACCATTATCTCATACCATGAAAGTCGGTTCCTCAGCACATTTTGGTCGAGCCTCTGGTCACTGTTGGATACCAATCTCACCAAATCCACTTCCTTCCACTTCTGGATAGATGGCCAAACTATGGTCATCAATTGGATAATCGTACATATCATGCACATGTACAATTCAAAACACCCACACACATGGGATGAAATTCTTCCCTATGTCCAGCATAGCTACAATTGAGCCCTGCATATCTCAACTGGCCACAGCCCCTTTCAGGTGGGGTTTTGATTCCAACCATTGGGCCCCATGGATGTTCCACTACCCCTGATGTCCACCTCGACCAACTCATCCCCTACTCCACCATAAGCTGAAAAATCCACCTGGTTCATTGATCATATCCAACACATCCGCCAACAGGTTCAGGATACTAATTCCAAGTATAAGCAGTGCCATGATCAACATTGGGTGCCACATAAGTTTTAGGTGGGAGACAAAGTTTGGTTTCACTTGCATAAAGAATGCCTTATAGGGCTCCATCAGAAGCTTCACCCACTCTGTTATGGGTCATACACCATCACCAAGGATGCAGGTGACAATGCTTTTGAGCTCAACATTCCCCCTTTCCTTGGGTTGCACCCAGTCTTCAACATGGCTCTCCTTCGGCCATATTTCCCACCATTATTGGACACCTTAGAGATAGTAGAGCAGTTGACACCAATAGAGATCAACCTTGACTGCATGCAATAGGAACCCAGTGATCAAATTGTGGACACACATATCAAGGGAACTAGACAACAAAGGATCCAGCTTTATTAAGTTGTCAAAGCAAGGCAACTCCTGCACCAAGGCAAGTGGCTCACCCAGGGCCAAATTCAGCAAAAATTTCTGCATATGATGGGGGAACTCAACACAATGGATACCATTTCTTCCTAAGGAGGGAGGATTTATCCAATTGGATGTCGGTGGCTACCCACCTTTTCCAAATCACTCAAAATAGTTTTCTGGCAATTTTCAAGCTATCCAAATTGGAGGACCAACATAATGATTTGAGTGCTAGGTCAATAAGAAGTAATGAGGTGGTAAACACACAAATAAAAATTCAAGATATGGAAAAGAAGATGGAACAAATGGAAAATAATATGAATGAAAATAGGGGTCAAATGGGAAAGGAGATGGATGGAAATAGGGATCAAATGGAAAAGAACATGGATGAATTGAAAATTTCCATATCACAAACCCTAGATGGGAGGCTTCCTAAAAGTGATATAGTGACCAAAGAGAATCGAGAAAATAAAGGTAGTGTTGATTTTGAACAACCCTCTAGTAATAATTATTTTTTAGGTGGATTTAACTCTAATAGTGGCATTAATTATGGATGGGTTCCTAAGGGTGTCAAATTTCCCAAGGTTGAATTTAAGAAGTTTGATGGAACAAAAACCTTTACATGGTTGAACAAAATAGAGAAATACTTTGAATTTCATAATAGTATGGATGATAAGAAAATGATTTCCATAGAAACCTTGTACTTTTATATAAAACCCTATCAATGGTATCAATGGGTACTCAAAATAAAAACCTGTTCTTATCATTATACTTGGAATTTATTTACAACAGACTTAGAAGCACAATTTGGAAAATGTTACATACCAGATCTATTATAATAAGCAGAAAATAGAAATACTACAGAAAATACCAACGGAACAACAAAATGTAGAGAACCACAACACCAAAAATGATATATTTATTTATAGAAAACAATGTTCACTTGCCTCTCCGAGGGGAAACCTCTGGAAGAGAAACACTCTATTATAATAATTCTCAAGACTAGTCTTTCTCATGCCTCCTACTCTTATTTATACTAATTCTATTTTCTAAAGAATATTCTAGAGGAAGAACTTTCTAGAAGTGGAAGCTTATATTAGGTATTCTTAAATTGACTTGGTCACATTTATTAAATAGGACTTATTAACTAATGTTGATGTTTATTACATGGAAAATATATTATTATACCTACGTGAGGGGTTAGGGAGATTAGGTCCCTAACATGCCTTCCCCCTTTAAGAATAGCCTTGTCCTTAGGGATTGAGATGAGGAAATTGTTGTATAATGGTGGTTGGATCTCAGGTGGCATCTTATGGAGCTGTATCTTTCCATTGAAGTAACACTTCCATGATGGTGCACTGAAAAAGACAATGCTCTCACTGGTCTAGGACTTCTTGTGGTTGCAACCAAATGGAACCTTATTCATTCAACTCAAGGAAATTGGTTTGAGTTTAGCACTTAGTTCCAATCACTTCCTTTAAGAATGAGACATGAAATATAGGATGGAGTTAAGCATGACTGGGAAGAGCTAACTGGTATGCCACGGACCCCACTCGCTTGAAAATTATATAAGGACCATAAAATTTGGGAGAAATATTCTGACAGTGTTCATCTTTGATTGAATTTTGCTTATAATGTTGCAAATGAAGAAACACCTAGTCCCCTTCAAAAAATTGGCGTTCATATTGAACTTGATATGCTTGTTGCTTCATTTGATTCTAAGCCATGACCAAATTTTCTTTGAGGGTACAAAGAATGGCATCTCAGACTATAATATTTTTTTCAACCTCATGAAACTTTGAGACACCTCGCATATATGAGAGAATCGATTGTGTATTTTTTCCATAGACTACTTCAAAAGGAGTCATAAGAGTAGTTGTATGGTAATATGTGTTGTACCACCATTCAACTAGGGGTAACCACTGAGCCCATTGATTTTTTCCGACGGATGAAAAACACTACAAATATGTTTACAAACACTTATTGACAACTTTAGTTTGGCCATCATGTTAGGGATGATAGGAGGTGTTCAGATGCAATTGGGATCCCTCGAGCCTGAATTTGTTTTTCAAAAAATTGTTGGTGAAATTTGGATCTTGATTAGAGACAATAGAATGAGGCATGCCATGAAGTTTGAAGATATTATCCATGAAAATTTGAGCCACTAATGATGAGGTGAATGGGTGTTGAAGAGCATAGAAATGAGCATGTTTTGAAACATGAACAACTACCACCATGATGACTGACTTATTTCCCAATTTAGGTAAGCCAACAATGAAATTGATGGAAATAACCCTCCAAATAGCAAGGGGATTCAGAAGCAGTTGGAGTATTCCTGGAAATTTGATTGTTTCTCCCTTGTTCCATTGACAGACATCACATTTACCCACAAAGGTGCAGATGTCATGTTTCATACCATCCGAGAAAAAAGAACACTTGACCCATTCATAGGTTTTGGTAAACCCTGAATGATCAGCTGTGGGTGAAGCGTGAAGCTCAGAAAGCTTCATGGATTTAAGTTGTGATTGTTTTCTTAAATACAAACGGCCTTTATAGAGAAGCTCTTAATTGTGCCAATAGTACCCTGGAGAAGCTGGAGAATGGTGTTGCAATTGTTGGATCATGAGAAAAAGTTTTGGGTCTTACAAACATTCCTGGAGAACAGCTTGGATCCAATTTGGTATAATAAAGGAGAGGGAAAAGAGGGACCATTCTTAT
Organism: Picea mariana; assembly: GCA_032191745.1. Lineage (NCBI taxonomy): Eukaryota > Viridiplantae > Streptophyta > Pinopsida > Pinales > Pinaceae > Picea > Picea mariana. The sequence continues at coordinate 119,251 of JASDQU010503428.1, read as the reverse complement.
TCATACTTCCTATAAAGAGTGTCAAAAACCACATTTTATTTTCCCTTATTGTAAATGATCTCATAATCATATCCAAATAGCTTGGTCACCCTTTTTTATTGCTTCGGGGATGAAATTTGATGTTCCAGAAAATAATTGAGCCTCTGATGATCATTTTTAATTTGAAAGAGTTTCACCAATAGATAAGGATGCTAGAGATCCATGGCATGCAGAATAGATAAAATTTCCTTTTCATTTTATTAGACCAAATGTCTCTCTGAAATTTATTTTCTAGTGAAAGCCAAAGTCCTGCCATCTTGCATGGGCACTGCCCTAATTCCTTTCTGTGAAGCATCACATTCTAAGACAAAATTATTTGTGAAGTCTGGAAGTGCCAAGATAGGATTCATGCACACATCCTCTTTCGATGCATGGAAGGATTGGTCAACTGTTGGAATCCAAGTGAAAGCATTCTTTTTAAGGAGAGCAATGAGAGGTGTTGCAATATTTTCATAAATATTAACAAACTTGTGATAATATCCCATTAAACCCAGAAAACCATGCAAGCTCTTCAGAGTTTTAGGGAAATTCCAATCCTACATAGCTTCAATTTTCTTAGGTTCCACCCATACACCATCATGGCCGGAAATATGATCTAGGTACTCCACTTTCGAGGCTCCAAAGGAACATTTATATTGTTTGAGGAAAAGTTGGTGCTGATAAAGTAGATGGAGAACTTGATCCACATGGGCCAGATGGGATGTCCAAGTTTTACTATAGATGAGAATGTCATCAAGACAAAATGATGGAGAAAATGATGTAATACATGATTTATGATACTTTGGAAAGTGGAGGGAGCATTACATGGGCCAAAGGGCATTACCAAGAAATCACGGTGACCCTCATGAGTTCTAAATGAAGTCTTGGGAATGTTGATCCAGATTTTATGAGAAAAAAGAAATGAATACATATTATCAAAATATTCTTAACACGGAATAACAGAGATAAAGTAAAATTGGTTTTCTATTCAATAAGGAAATAAGCTGAAACTTTAAAACGCAGCGGAAAACAAGCTTGCTAGAATGGTGGTGGCTTATCTCTGAGAAGAGATGTGACGGTTGTAATCATTTGCAAGAAGATGATTACAATGAGGCTCTGAAGTCATTTTTACAATAAACAAGAATTTCCAAAACCATAGACATCCAAAAACCTAACCCTAGGAGATGAAGCGCCAAAAGTCATGTGGGTCCCGTTTGGGTAAGTTAGTACATCAACTTCTCGAGGTCGTAACTTGTGCATACGATATTCATTTTAGGTGCACGATATCCCATTGGAAAGGTCTAACCAATAAGAACAATTTTCTATTGGCCTAGATCAGTGCCTATGGTAGTCACCTGCACCCCAAATCCCCAAAATATGTCGTTTAGGACCTTAAAACGGACCCGGAAGTTTGGAACCCGAAAAACTACCAAGGTGGAAAATTGTTTTTCGAGCCTAGTGGAATAGGTGGGTGGCCATCGATATCCACCTAGATCAATCCTCCCTCCTTAGGAAGCAATGGTATCCATTGCATTGAGTACCCCCATCAAATGAGGAAATTTCTGATGAATTTGGCCCTGGGTGAGCCACTTGCCTTGGTGCAGGAATTGCCATGCTTTGAGGACTCGATATAGTTGGATCCTTTGTTGTCGAGTTCCCTTGGTCTTTGTTTCTACATTATGATCATTGGATGTCTATTGCATGCAATCAGGGCTGATATATGTTGGTTTCAACTACTCTGTTATCTCTGAGGTATCCAATAATGGTGGGAAATATGGTTGAAGGAGATCCACGTTGAAGACTAGGTGCAGGCCAAGAAAAGAGGGAATGTTGAGCTCAAAATCATGGTCACCCATAGCCTTGGTGATGGTGTACAGCCCATAACGGACTGGGAAAAGCTTCTGATGGGGCCCTGTAAGGTGTTCTTTCTTCAAGTTCAACCAAACTTTGTCGTCCACCTGAAACTTATGTGGCACTCGATGTTGATCATGGCATTGCTTGTACTTGAATCTGCTCAATGAACCGGGTGTCTTTGTCAGCTTCTAGTGGAGCAGGGGATGAATTGACTGAGGTGGTCGCCAGGGGTAGTGAAACATCCATGGGGCCCAATGGTTAGAATCCCAACCCCACCTAAAAGGGGATGTGGCCATTTGAGCTGCTATGTAGGACTTGGTTGTAGCTATGTTGGACATAGGGAAGACTCTCATCCCATGTGCGGGGGTGTTTTGAATTTTACATATGAAGGATATGTATGACCATCCGATTGAAAACCTCAGTTTGGCTATCTGTCTGGGGGTGGAAGGCAGTGGATTTGGTGAGCTTGGTATCCAGCAGTGACTAGGCTCTCGATCAGAATGTGTTGAGGAACCGACTATCACAGTCTAAGAAAATGGTTTGTGGGATCCAAAAATGTACCCATACTCATTCAAAGAAGAGATTAGAAGTGGTTTATGTTGTGATGTTCCTCTTCCGGGTATCTAGAATCACCATCTTGTAAAAGCTATCAAAAACCACAAAAACATAGTCATTTCCCCTCTTGGTGGACGGGAGGCCTGACATGTAGTTCATTGAGACGGATTCCCATGGCCTATTAGGAGTAGGTAGAGGACTGTACAGGCCTTGTTTATTAGTGGTCGGTTTGGCAATAGCATAGACGGTGCAGGACCTGATATACTTGTTGACATCTTGTCAAAGTTTCAGCCAGTAAAAATGTTTTTGGAACACTGCCACTATCTTTTCGACACCAAAGTTTCATGCCACCTAACTGTAGTGAGCTTCCCAAATTATCTTCGCACACTCGCTTGTTGGAATGCAGATATGGCCTAGAGGGCACAACAGCCCATCCTAAAAATGGAAATTAGCCACCACTGATTTGGTGCCCAACATTTGGTTGGTGGTGGAGAAGTCAAGGTCTGTCTCATAGAGATGGGGCCATCTAGAGGTCTCGTGGCTGCAAGAATCTAGCACCATGGTGAGTTTCACGACTGGAGATCAGCTGAGGAAATCATCAACTCAGTTGGTACTTCCTTTTTTATACTTGATGTTGAGTTGGAACTATTGTAAGTATGTTTACCACTTCTCGTGGCGGTCATTCTACAATTTTCCTTGGGTCTGCATGAACTATAGTGGCTTGTGATCAGTGTGGATGACTATCTACTTCCCAATAATGTAATGTCTCCACTGGCGGCGGGCTTGCATAATGGAGTACATTTATTTGTGTTAAGTAGGTACTTATGGAGAACATATGATAGTGTCTCACTATCATATGCCACGGGGTGGTCATGTTGAGTGAGAACGACGTCCACAACATAATCTGAAGCATTTGTCTCGATCTCAAAGGGATGATGCAGGTCTGGTAATGAAATTATTGGGGATGAGAACAAATACTTTTTCAAGTCATCGAAGGCTTGTTGTTGGGACAGGCCCCACACTAATTTTTCCTTACTGCCACTCATGGTTACTTGGTTGAGGGCCCATGCGATATGAGAGAATCCCAACACAAACCTGCAATAGAAATTGGTGAGGCCCAAGAAGCTCTAAAGTTCAGTGAGTGTGGTTGGGGATGGCTAGTCACGGATGACCTAGATCTTGGTTGGATCCACATGCACACCATGTTGAATAATGATGTAGCCTCAGTAATGGACCCTATCCAAGCCAAAGGAGCATTTTTCCAAGTTTACATATAGTTTTTGTTGCCGCGAGGTGTGTAGCACTTGATGAATATGCTGCAAGTGTTCCACCCAAGTCTTGGTGTATATGAGGATGTCATCCAGATACACCACTACAAAATTACTGGTGAAAGGTGGTAGGATATTTTCCATCATCCTCATAAAAGTTGTTGGATAATTTATCAAACCAAAGGGCATGAAAATCCATTCAAAAATACCTTATTTTGACTTGAAAGCAGTCTTCCATACATCTGTCTGTTCTATTGGGACCTGGTGGTAGCCAGACTTTAGATCAATCTTACTAAAGTATTTTTCCCTCGTGATCTGATCAAGGAGGTCGTCGATTTGGGGAATCAGGTACCGATTTCACACTCTGATTTTATTCAGGGCACATTAATCAATGAAGAGTCACCAGGTATCATCTTTCTTCTGCACCAGCATGATTGGGCTTCGAAGAGGTGATGAGCTGTGAAGGATGTGCCCCTTGTGGAGCAATTCTTGGATCTACCTCATGATATCCTTGTTTTCTAACAAAGAGTGACGATAGACTGGCCCATTGGGTAATAGTGCACCTCAGGTCATATCGATGGGATGCTTGACCTGGCAGTGCATAGGTGCCTTGGTAGGAGAGGAGAAGATATCTGAGTATTCTTCCACGAACTTATCCAATTGCTTATGTTGTGTGGAGAGATTGGTCACGGAGGCCCTAGATGTGGTTTTGATCTTTCACTCACTCTAAGAATGAATCACGAAGAAGACAAATTTTTCGGTCTAAGAGATGACTGTTGATGATTAAAAATCGCAACGAAGTTTTTTTTGGCCTACAAAGTGTTGCTAAATCCTATTATTATAAAGATAATAGGACAAATAATACTATTAGGTGGGACCCCCTTATGCATCAGAGATCATATCTGGTTCTTATTGATGTTGTGTTTTTGTTTGACACTGCTTACATGGTTGATAAGATCTTATTTTATTGGCGATGGATAAAGATTATTATGTGTTGGTTGTAATTGTGACAGTGGGGTGATCAATAAGACATGTTATTTGTTTTCCCCGGATGGAGTGCCAGTGCGGGCCAAATGTCACCAGGAGAGGATGTGAAGTGTCCAACATGGCGATGGACATGTGATCAGAGTGTGTCACACCCTACCCCCGCCTTCATGCATTTAAGCCAGACTTGCGCTAGCCAAGGCGCCATTACTCTCATTGCACCTTTCCTAAGATTTGTGTCATGTCGATGGCTCAGAGCCATGAACCAGACTTTACTCAGCTCATGTGCACTTGCCTCTTTCATCATTCTCAGCACCATGATTTTCACCAGGTGCATTCGCAGTTGTTCTCTCCCATGGCCAAGACCTCCAATGATTTGCACTCCTCTTTATTGCTCCTATGCTACATGTGCTTCCTTTCAGTGCTTGAAAATCCTCTCAATGTCTCAGGCATGCCGAGACAAAGGGGGAAATCCAAGCGCGGTTCAGCCTGGCAGCCCAACTGATCGCACGTGGTTCTCCAACTCCATCCTACACCATCTCCCATCTCATCACCTTCTTCACCTTCCTCGCGCTCTTCTCAGTTGCACTCTGGTCAAAGCCTTAGAAACCTCTCGTGCCTTTCTTCACTCTTCGCAAGCCGGCTGGAGTGGTTCACCATCTCAGGAAATTCCCTGGGTTTTAACCCAGGACCCTTATCTGATTTGGCTTCCACCTCACTACCACTTCCTACAGTCCCACCCAACTCACCAGCGAGTGCACCAATTCAGCAAAGGACCACAGCCAGCCATCCCTACCATGGGCTGCAACCAAATAGCCTTGGACCTCAACCAGAGCCTCACTCCTTCACATACTCAGTACCAGGCTCACAATTGCAAGACATCCTTGCAATTTTTTAAGGTGTGGTCTTTGAATTATGGCAAGGCCTGGACGACCTGGAGTTCCAAATGGATATCCTGGACGGAAAGACATCAACGCTCTTTCAATTTCTCTCAACTCTAAAGGGGGTATGCCACTCAATAGCGGGATATGGTGATGCCACAGGGGGTGGATATGAAGATGACATAGGGGCTAGAGGCGAAGATGACACAAGGGTTGGATGCAACAATGACATAGGTGTTTCCATGCACGAGCCCATGGAGGAGGAAGGGACACTAGTCGAAGAGGAAGCATCACCAGCAGTGAACCCAATGACCAATGCCAACTCCTTGAACATGTGGCCACGCTACAAGCCCACCACATGACCTACACAGGTGTCTTCATGCTTTCTTAGCAGGGTGTCTAAATTTCCTTTTGCCTCATAGGGTCTTTGGTCATATTTTGTATGTAGTTTTTATGTCAGGGTTAGTTGACAGGTCGATTCGGACTCCCACAGGGGTCTGGAATTTTTATGTTTAATTCGATGTAATTTTTAAGACTAGCACCTTAAGACAATGGGATTTAGTTTGACCGGTTGGTTGAACTAGTTTCCCTCCGGAGCAGTTTAGTTCTTACAGTCTGGGATATTGAAATTTCTAATTTTTGAAGGCTTTTTATACAAATCGTACTTACCAAAAAAAAAGACATGCTATGTGTTTCTTTTATGCTACTCTAAGATCAAATTTTATGTTACAATGGCCATGTTTTCTATTATTTCCATTACTATATGTGCTTGGCTTCATTACTGTGACACCTGCACAATAAACATGTTAGCAACAACACATAAGAGAAATTGAAAAGAAATAAAGGCAACCTAAGAAAAATGCAAGGGGAAGAAATCTAACTATGCTCTTATACTACACTACATGCATCAAAATTTAAGTGATTGTTGTTATCCTAGCTAATGGTCATGCGATTTGATTGAGTTATATGAAGTGGTGATTATGTTATGGCATAAGTTTGATATGGGCCATGCTATTGGCTTAAATGGGTGATGGTTTTGATACAAGTTTTAATTAATTGTGTTAATGGAAGCTTTCTGGCATGTACTAAGGAGTTAATTGACTAAGGATGGAGGCAACGTGCATTTACTGCATGTCACCCTTACTCATTCCACTGGCTGCCACCCTAGTCGAGCTATTGTTCAACTGTGTTTTTGTGGTTAGCCTCTAACTTTCGAGCAAAGGGAGAACCACTCATCCAATTCGTATTTTTAAGGTTCTCTTGGTTGCAGGTCTGTCTTTTTGGACATCCATGAGTTTTCTCTGGTTATGAAATAGATATTGGCTAGGATGTTTGGGTTTATGATTTCCTTAAGTATAGCAACTATGTTATTTGGTGACTTTTTCTGGAATGAATCATTGGTGTTTTGTTTTTTGCAATGAAGTTTGAAGTCACAGAGCTATCATTCGTTCTGAGTATTGGCAGCCATAAAGGCTCTCTATCATTCTTGATGGTTTTAGTGGGAGGGTTTTCATTTGTTTTAGAATGGCTGGTTGTCTCCATGCCTTCATTTTCCATACCCAGTATTTTGTTGTTATGGGGTTTTGAACGCATTGTGTCACTACGCTTTTCTTCACTTGGGTATGAGTTCATTCATTTCACACAGGAGGTTGTGATGGTTTTTTGCCCAGGGGTTTGCTCAATGTGAGCATTATGTCTCGGCCCTGTCCTATCTCAGCATTTTTGGGTTGATTGGGAAGGCCACGAGGGTTATACCCTATGTTTTCTAGGTGTCACTGTAGAATCAAAATGGGGAATTGCCCCTCTGTTCATAGTCTCCTCTATCATGAGATTGTCACCCTGTCTGCGAAGATGTTTGTGGTATAACATGTGCGTGCACCATTGGTCTCAGAGGTTTTCATCAATTGTTGGGAGTCGACCCCATGTCTCCCTGTATTGGTCCACAGGGCCAATCCATGATTATTACAAGCTTAGTTTTGATAAAGGGAACCCTTTATGTCATGTTGGATACATGGTCTATGGTTATAGGTTGGTGATGCATTGTCGATAATGTTATATTGTCGACTCGTCTCTGTTGATTATCCTGACAGAGGTTTTGGGTTATAGTCACT
>JASDQU010503428.1:71584-83291 GCA_032191745.1 Picea mariana | reverse complement strand
TTGACTCCTCTTGAGAGTTCGTATTCATTGAGTGATGTAGGAAATAAAGAGAAAACAAGAGAAGGGGAGTCAAGAAAGAAGGTGGATAAAACCATCTCATTGAACATTAGGTCACTTGAATCTCCAAAGAGTGTTAAAATAAGTGTCCAATGTTCTGATAAAGAATAAATGAGGTCTGCCAAGCTACTTGGTGGATTTTAAAATGTTTTTGCTTGGTCTTATGAGGATCTTCATGGTTTTAATCCTGGTCTTATTTAGCATACTATGAAATCAACTAGGCAGAAACAAAGACTTATTAACTCTACACTTAATGCAATTTTTCAAAGCGAGTTGGGAAATTTCTTAAAGGTTGGGATCATTTTTCCAGTCCACTCTGAACGAATTCCCAATTGGGTGCATGTTTCAAAGACCATTGATCATATTAAAACCTGCTTTAGTTTTTGTACTTTCAGTCAAGCTATTATGAGAAATCATTTTCCTCCCCTCAATATAGGAATAATTTTGCAGCAGGTTGTAGAGTCACAATTGAGGCCCCTACTTGATGAAATTATGGGTTACAATAAAATCAAGGTAAAAGGGGAAGATGTTCACAAAACCACTTTTATCACTAATTGGGGTACTATGTCTTATAAATGCCTGCCTTCTGGCTTAATTTATGCAAGTACCACCTTTAAAATACCTATCCACACTACTCTTGATGAATTGATCGGCATCCACATCTACGTTGATGATCTAATCATATGCGTTAAAAGGATGATAATTACCTCAGAGTTCCAAGTGTTAATTCTGGGTCCTTTCAAAATTGATTTTGTCCTGGATACTAACTCTTGCATTCTACGGGATTTACTGAAGCAATTGTTTTCCTACAGCACTAACGGTTCTCACTTGAAATATTGTGAGGGACCAACGTGAAAAGTCCTAATGTTGTTTGGTTTTTTGGTATACTAGTAGCCTAGCTCTTCTTTCCTTTTGTGCTTTTTCTTTTTCACCTTACAGTAGTCTGATTTCTGCTTTCTGTTTTAATTTTTCCTACTGCTTTTATGTCCTATTATTGATTTCTGTTGGTTGATTTTTGCAAATTTAATTTTGTCATGGCTTTATTGCTTACTATATTCTAGTTTATTTTGGTCAAAATAGGATGATTGGATCAATTCCGCCACAGTGACACTCCTACAAAGCATTGTTAGTCAATAACAATCAATCTTACACAGTTGTTGCAATGTTTTCCCTGACGCATACTTGAATTTGCTATCTTCTTTCACTATTGTTTTATAAAAAGAACTGGTTATCTCCTGCTTCTTCTTGCCATTTCTTCATCCATTGAGATTTTTAAGAGCAAATCTAAATATTTTCTCCTTGAAGTTAAGAGCATATTCTGGTTGAATGATTATGCATTCAGTGGTAAAACCCCTCATACTTAACACTTTTCATGAGTTTTTTTCCAAATTCTCGGTCATTTTTCCATTAAATCTGCTCACTTCCCCCTGTTGCATAATATTCCTGGTTATATCTCCTTGATCTGTTGTTCTGGTCTACAAAACCATGAGTTCTTAGTATTAAATCTGTTGAAAACAAATTTCCCTATGGAGTCGCTAGTTTGTGGACAATTAAAAATCATAGCGAAGTTTTGTTTTGGCCCGCAAAGTGTTGCTAAATCCTATTATTATAAATCTAATAGGATAAATAATACTAGTAGGTGGGACCCCCTTGTGGATTGGAGATCAGATATGGTTCTTATTGATGTTGTGTTTTTGTTCGACACTACTTACATGGTTGATGAGATCTTGTTTTATCGGTGATGGATAAATCTTATTATGTGTTGGTTCTAATTGCGGCATTTGGGCGATGAATAAGACATGCTATGTTTTTCTTTTCTGCTGCTCTAAGCTCAAATTTTATGTTACAACAACCATGTTGTCTATTGTTTCCATAGCTATATGTGCTTGGATTCATTACTGTGACACCTGCACAATAAACATGTTAGCAACAACACATAAGAGAAATTGAAAAGAAATAAAGGAAACCTAAAAAAAATGCAAGGGGAAGAAATCTAACTATGCTCTTATACTACACTACATGCATCAAAATTTAAGTCATTGTTTTTATCCTAGCTAATGGTTATGTGATTTGATTGAGTTATATGAAGTGGTGATTATATTATGGCATAAGTTTGATATGGGTCGCGCTATTGGTTTTAATGGGTGATGGTTTTGATACATGGTTTAATTAATTGTGTTAATGGAAGCTTGTTCAAGTGTACTAAAGAGTTAATTGACTGAGGGTGGAGGCGACGTGCATTTATTGGATGTCACCCTTACTCGTTCCACTAGCTGCCACCCTAGTCGGGCTATTGTTCAACTATGTTTTTGTGGTTAGGCTCTGACTTTCGAGTAGAGGGAGAAATGCTCATCCAATTCATGTTTTTAACATGCTCTTAGTTGCAAGTGTGTCTTTTTGGCCATCCATGAGTCTTCTCTGGTTATGAAATAGATATTGGCTTGGATGTTTGGGTATGCTTTCCTTAAGTATAGCAACTGTGTTATTTGGTGACTTTTTCTGGAATGAATCGTTGGTGTCTTTTTTTTTTCAATGAAGTTTGCAGTCACGGAGTTATCAGTCATTCTAAGTATTGGCAGCCATAAAGGCCCTCTTTCATTATTGATGGTTTTAGTCAGAGGGTTTTCATTTTTTTTAGAGTGGTTGGATGTCTCCACGCCTTCGTTTTCCATACCCAGTCTTTTGTTGTTGTGGGGTTTTGAACGCATTGTTTCATTGCGCTTTGCTTCACTTGGGTATGAATTCGTTCATGTCACGCAGGAGGTTGTGATGGTTTTTTTCCAGGGGGCTTGTTTAATGGGACCATTATGTCTTAGCCCTGTCCTATCTCATCATTTTTGGGTTGATTGGGAAGGCCATGAGGGTTATACCCTGCATTTTCTAGGTGTCGCTGCAAAATCAAAATGGGGCCTTGCCCCTCTGTTCATAGTCTTCTCTATCACGGGATTGTCACCCTATCTGCGAAGATGTTTGTGGTATCACCTGTGTGTGCACCATTGGTCTCGGAGGTTTTCATCTTTTGTCGGGAATCAACCCCATGTCTCCCTGTATTGGTCCACAGGGCCAATCCATGATTACTACAAGCTCAGTTTTGATAAAGGGAACCCTTTATGTCATGTTGGATACACAGTCAATGGTTATAGGTTGGTGATGCATTGTCGATAATGTTATATTGTTGACTCGTCTCTGTTGATTATCCTGACATAGGTTTAGGGTTATAGTCACTTAAATTGGTTATTCTAGTAGTCAATTTGTTAAGCTCAGCATTGAAGTTGATTGATTAGAAATGGGGTTGATACACAATCACTGTCTGTTGCATTGGGATTATTGAAATGTTAACTAGGCATTATTTCCAATTGATTGATGTAAAATGACGCTTCACGCGTGATGCATTGGTATGAGTGGTGTTCCTACAGCATGAATCAATGATTATTGTAACTATGTGTTTTTAATGGCCAAATGGTTATTTCATTTGGGGTGTTTAGGGAATTTCTATCTACTATATATGTATGGTTATTCAATTGTGTCGTCAAGGATGGGCACAAGTTTTACACAGTATGGTTTTGGTTTTATTTTGATTGATTTGAGCAATATTGTTGTTGCCTCCTTGTGTTGGATTGATAGCTCGGCATGATATGTTGAGTTAATAATACTGTGACTGTGTGTTCTTAAAATTGTCAAATGGAATGTTGCAATTGTGGTAATTATGGCATGGATATCCATTGTGTTTGTTATCGATATTAATTGATTGCGCCATTAGAGAAGGTCACGGGCTTTTGAACATGGATTTTCTGCAATTTAATCGATTTTGTTGTAAAATTGGGCCTGATGTTGATGCCTCGTGTATTGGATGGATAGCCCAACATTTTGAATGTTTAGAGTCAAGGAAAATTGGACTTGTACAGTCACATAAATACACTTGTGTTTGGTCATGGTTTGTGTTTTCTATAGCGTAGCATGATTTGGGGGTGGTGATTGTTATATGTGTGTTTAAATGGCAAGTCAGGATCTTGCAAATTTGCATATGAATTGTGGTGTCAACTGTCCACTCTGTATGTTAAATGAATACCATACTTTTAATAGTGATAGGCACTGGTGTTGTGACAGTATAACTTCATTACAATTCAATTATTAAATGATTAAAGGACAAAAGCGAGCACGACATTGAGTTTGCATTTGATGAGTGGAATAATTCATGGGCAGTGGTTGATTTTGATGTTGAACAAAGTGGAAATAGTTTATTATTTATGCATTTGGGAATTGTTATAATATGTTGAATGGATAAATAAGAGGAAAAAAACTCCTCTACAGATTGTTGTGGAATGCATACTGTCTTTTTTTATGACACCGTGTTAAGTATTTGATTTCAAACAGTGAGCAAGTTAATGCCCAGAGTTGTTTGAATTATGCACAGTAGTGGTTTTTTGGGTCACAATGGTAATTTGGTTGGTAGATTTCTTTACAAAATGGTTTTATGGATCACTTAATTAATTTTATGAACAGTAATCACTCTCTTTCCCTACCATTATTTCTCTTTCCGCTAATTACAACCCCCTTGCCTTCTCACATTCATTTTTCACTCCATGTTCTAAAATTAATTACATTCAAGAAAAATTATGTATTGAAGCAGTTTAAAGTCATTGGATTATAGTGGTGTTCTTTTTTGTTGCATTACAGTTGATTGTTGTGGTCTTTGAGCAGTAACCGTGTTTCTTTCCCCCTTATTATATCATTTTCCGCTTATGACAAGCCCCTTGCATATCCCAATACCTTTTGTTCACCCCCTGTTCATTGAAAACAATTAAACAATTTTGATGGATTGGATTGCATGAGCCTGATATGTTGTTGAGCCAAAATCTATTTCATATTTTTAAAGAGTTATCATGTATGGTTGTTAAAAGTCTATTTTATAATCCATCATGCATGCAAGAATGAGTTTTTTCAGTCGGGGTAGCCATGGCAGAGGAAACCGAGGGAGAGGTAATTGGAACAGAGGCCCAAGAAGGCCAAGGTTCTCCATATACTTTGATGTTGACTCGCAAGAGTTAGGCCAGTTGTTTCAGGATGTATTTTTCAATTGGATTGGACAAGGAGTGGTCCAACCTAGGCCTGAAAGGCCTCCTTTCCAAGCTCCACAAGCCTATGGTATTCATGTGCCCCCTCATGTCTCATTGCAACCTGAGGTTCCCGAAAACGATGGGTGGCAAGAGATTGTCCACCTGGCAGTCTCCCAACATCGTGGATGGCCCAATTTGTCCCTACCTTCTCCCCCGCCTATTAACCCCATTGTCCAAGCTGCACCTATGCACTCACCAGTTCAGTCTTCTCATGCTAGCAAAAGGTTGAAAACCGAGGCCCGCCATGCCCTTGACAAAGGAAAATCCATTGTTGCCCCCTCCTCACCCTCTAATGGCTCCAATAAATCTGTGTCTTCTCGGATGCATTTGAGGGATGATTGTTCTCATGTGATCAGCGAGATTAGGCCCAAAGGCTCAGTGCAACCAAAGGAAAATACAGAAAAATCAAAGGGTGACAGTAGAAATCAAGGAAAGATTGCATCTTAGAGTGGGAAATATGTAATTTGATTTTTTTTTTTATATATTGTTGATGACAGTTTACTTCAGAAATTTTTGGACAGCATATTTTATTTTGGATATATGAGTAATGAATTTTTGAAAATAATTTCAAATATCAATGAGCTAATTGTCAAATGTTAATGTGTTTAGGGGAGTCACAAGGAGGGGTGTTTTCTTAACTAATTAGTTATGTTATGAATTTTATGAGCTAAAGGGAGTCACAAGGGGTCCCACCTACTAGTTATTATTTATTTAAAACCCTTATTATGATTTATGACTTTTCCCCCCTTAACTAAAAGTTAGTTGGGTTTTAGTTAACTTAACTAATGAGTTGGTTCAACTACTTCAACCAATTCTAATTTGCTTAAATAAAAAAGGAAAGGGAGGAACAAGAGAGAGATAGAAGGAGAAGCATACTAAGGCTTTATCTTTGAGTTTATGTTGAGATAGTTTTGTTTTCATTCATTCCTTAATTTATCATAAGCCTAATTCTCTTTTATGATAGTAGGGTCTTATTGTAGACAGCAACATTCAGGGATGAATTAAATCATTCAGAAACTTGTTTTTCAGAGGTGTTGATCTATCTTTGATTGTCTATGTAGACTTGTATGTTTGTGAATTAGTTTTCGTGACTGAAAAAGGCTATTGTGCAGAGTCGACTGGGCAGCAATCTGTGGCAAGTTGATCCAACTTTTAGAGTTTAGTTTTGATTTTTTTGTTAGAGGTCCTTTTGTATGTTCCATCGGGGATGTCTAAGTTTGACTTTGGTCCAAACTTTATGTATGATATTTTGTAAAGAAAATGACTCTTTGGTGAATTGGAATGAAATAAAGGATTTCTTTATGTCTCATCTCTCTTGATTATAATCTTGGTGTCTTACTTATGTTTTTACATTTGTTTTCAGCAACTATTATATTCAGAAAATTGTATTAAAATTAATTTTCCAGCAAGTTTTTATTTGCGAAAAAGACTAAGCCTAAGCACTTGTAATTGATACTTGTGAGTTAGGATTTTATTTTTGATGGCTATAAACCTAGGGTGACATTCTCATCTATTTTTATTTAGCCAAGAAGAATCTGAAAATGCTTTAGTAAGATTAATTCGTATCTTTTCCTCAACAATGACCTTCCTGTATTACTTGGTAGAGATCAAGGAAATATCACTAGGAGGGACTTCCTCGGGTATCCTATACAATTTCATGTTCAAAGTAATAATAAATCTACGAGGGCTAGACTCATATACAGCATGATGTTTCCATAAATAAGGTTGGACCAAAAGAAAATTACAAACTTCAGAGGAGAAACATCACACAATACCTCGTCTTTGAAGGGCTTGATGTCGTACGACAGTAGGCACTATTGGTTGACCTAGAGATATATTCCTTGGTGGATCCATCCAATGGTGTAGCATTATGGGTGCAACATTTTCTACAAGTCCAATCGCTTGACGACCTCTGCTGAGATGAGGTTCTTCTGGATACCGGTATCAATGATGAAGTGCAGTAGGGTGCCTTTTACCCACATCTATGAATGGAAGAGGCGCTTTCCTTATTATGGCTCATCTAGTTCACCAGGTTGGAGCTTGGTGGTAGAAACGATGGCATTGGGTTCCGCATCAATGATTCATCTTCCCCTTTTTGGTTCTGACTCAGAGTCAGAACCCGCATCTAACTTAGAGGTTTTCACTTCGACAACCAGCGACTGCTTTGAGAGGCAGTCAACAATGTTGTGTCAAGCACTCTTATGGAAGTCGCACCACTTCGTGGTATATTTATTTGTCTTTCCAGTGTCCTTTTATTGCGGCTTGGACTAGTTGTCATGATACTGTCCATATTTTCTCTGTCCTTTGTTCTATGGGTTGGGGCCACCATTTCCTGGTTTTTGCTGTGAGGGTTTCCCAGGCCCAAATTTTTGCGTCTTTTGTTTGAGATTCTGCTCGATTTTGATGACATATAGGTAGGTCACGCCCAAAGAAGAGATGTCTAGAAATTCCATTGTGGTATGGATGTATCTATACAGAGAACCATGATACTTGAGCACCATATGTCACTCTAAATCTTTGATACCCAGTTTGGTGCGCAAGTTATGGAATATATTTGTGAACTCTGGCACTGCTTAGTGTCTTTCTTACCGCAGTGTGGTCCATTTGGTATACAAGTCGTCATAACTTCTGACAGGGTAGTATTGTTCCTTAATAGCATCCCTGAATGATTCCCAAGTGGTCGTGACTGTAAATAATGAGGGTTATTTTGTTTCATTTTTCTCACAGAAATTTTCCCACCAATCTTTGACATGGGGAACGACTTTGATGAGCACAAAAGTAATATTTTCTCTATTCAAAAAGTTATGGACCAAAAAATACCCTTCTAGTAGATTCAACCACTTATCTATAGCATATGTGTCTATCTAACCTTCAAATATAGGAATATCAAAGTTGATTTGTACCTTGAAGGGGGCGATGCCTCCGCTCGAGGAAGATGTGTCCCCTGTTGGTAGTCGTCGAAGGATTTGCGTGAAACTCTCCATCATCTCATTCCTCTGTTGAGTGAGGGCTTCCTCAAGAATAATTTTGAAAGGATATTTTGTCATGTCATATTTCTTTTCTCCTGCCATGAGAGGTCGCTTGGGTGTGCGAGAGCTTTTGTCCTCGAGAGAAACAAGCTTGAGACCTAATTCTTTTTACCCTGACCTCGTTGGGGACATGCATTAAGGCGACAAGTAGTAGACCGATATGATACCACTGATCCAGATTTTATGAGTAGAATGAAATGAATAGAGATTATTAAAAGATGCTTAAAACAAAATAACAGATATACAGTAAAATTGGTTTTCTATTCAATAAGGAAATAAGTTGAAACTGTAAAATGCAGCGGAAAACAAGCTTGTTGGAATGGTGGCGGCTTATCTCTAAGAAGAGATGTGATGGCTAAGCACATGTATGCCCCAGTGTTGTTGTTCATCGAGTGCACTGGAACAGGGTTTTATAAAAAAGAATATTGACAGTAAAAATCATTTTTCCCATTTTCAGTGTTGTAGAGCTCAAAAACATTGGTGCAAACTTTTCCTATCTGAAGCACCTTTCCATCGGTGCTTTCCTTGGTTTCCTTCCTTTCGTCTATTGCTTGGTGTGTAAATTTTGAATTTTTCCAAACAATGGGAAAATTTAGTTTATTTGAGAACGTCACAACCATGCCTCCCCGATGACAAAATTTTCAAGTAATGTCCTTTTTTCTTCATAAATTAAGTTTTTGTTGGATTAAAATTTAAAATTGAGTGAAATTTTAAGTGTTAAAAAAAACAAAAAAACTGTGCGATGCGTTTGTATCTCTTAGCTCGCACTGCCTACGATGCGACCTGTAAATTTATGGGTGCACCATGTATCTTGTTACCTTTCTCAGTGATGCATTAGTAAACATAAATGCACCAGCACATCTGTTTATTGGCACACCGAAGAAAATCATATAACTGATGGGGTGGTGTGTCAAAGTACAAATAACGCACTGGGTCATTAAAGTACATGGCACACCGCCCTTATCATATATACTTTTACACAGTGCGTTGGTAAACATGCACACCAAGGTGTTCATTTTTACCAAATGCACTGCCCAAAAATGTAACATTGTGTTGCAGTGCACCTAGTAAATGTTTTGGTGGCACCATACATAGTGCGATAGTAATAACCAGAATGCACCGTAAAACATTTCATACTCAAAAATTTTGAAAAGTTTATGTGATGGTGCGTCTACGTTCGTTACACACACCGGTGAGTGTAGTGAACGTATATGCACCGTTTTTTTGCTAATTTTTAAATAATTGTTTATGTGCGTTAATATTTTAATTTGTTTTTTCGTTTAAGCAGTTCATAGAATAAATGTAACACACTGGAGCGTATGTGTTGTAGTGTAGCACCCTAGTCCAGTACTATTTTCCAACGCACCACATATCATAGTAGAAAATATTTTGTTTGGTGCGTTAGTTTACACTGATGCACCAGTCACAGTGCTCACAATATCTAAATGAGCACCAATGACGGTGCGTGATTGTTTTTTGGGTGCACCGTTAATGCAATTAACTTATTTTTGAAGAAAGTTATTTTTTTCGTATTTATAGATAAATTTACCATTCAGTATATTTTTTTTATATTTTTTGTATGAGTGAGGTTGGTGTATTTCATATCTTAATCATGCAAAGACATGAGCAGATAGAGCATCAGCAATGGGAGCATAGGGTGGACCTATACAATGTTGTACGGGAATGGGAGTCGAGGGAGAGGGAGAGGAATTTTTACCCTCACCCTATTATTGCAGTGACTCATGTTCTCTTGAAGAATGTAGGCCTCCTTAAGTACTATGAGGAGGATACACCCCTTAAGGGGCACTCCATGTTATTGGTGCATCTGATTCGTCAATGGGATGTCCATCGACAGGATTTTTGTGTGGGTCTAGATCAATGGTACCATCCCACTGAGGAGGATATTTATTTTATCACTGGGATATTCAGAAGAGAGGAGGATTTTCCCCGGTTCCCAGATATCCCAATAGGTGTTGCCACTGAGAGTCATCTCATGTACTCTCAATGATATATTGGGGTTGATGTACTATCCCCAGCTGATTTTCAAGTGTCTAGTGGACAGCTAAAAATTACCTCTTTCGGTGCAGAGGAGGTACCGTTAGGTGCCTCTCACTCTTAGTGACTACCATAGCCCAATTTACCAGTGATGGGTAGCACATTAGCTTCCTTATTTTGTACTATGTTGATTTGTTGGTACAGTGACCATGGTGTATCATATGTTCTACCATTTTTTGCGATAAATTTGTATAGATCTTGACAAATATCGGGCTATGATATGTGGGAGGTCGAACTTCTCATTTTCCTCATAGTTGTTTTGCTTATTTTTTGAGAGGTTTCCAAAGACGAGGCCGACTTTTTTTATCATCCTACTAGGCCAAGGACTCATGTGCAGATGCGCATGTGTGGGGAGATGATTCCCAAGAGGGGCCAGTTGGATTTTCCGGTCAGGATTTTTCCAGACACACTAGGGATACTAGGTAGTGCAGCAGATCACATGTTCGTCATGGTGTTCTGTCCTTACGTGGGTTTGGATTGGTGAGGATTTTTGAACATCCTCTTCACACCAGATGAGCCACCAGATGATAGAGGTAATATTAGTGTTTTATTTAAATTAATATAGTTTCATTTTATTGTCTTACTTAATTAGAATAAAATTAATTCTAACATGTTCTTTAACTTGTTTTATTAAATTGTTTAATGAATTAACTATGTAATTATTGTTTTGTACTATATATTTTGTAGATATTGGAACTTTCATTGGGGACGTGCCTCCTCCCCCAGCAGATGACGATGAGGAGATGATGCTTGAGGCTATAGCGGATCAGAGTCCTCAGGTGCAGATACCTGACAGCATGCATCATAGGCCTAATACCATATTCAGGTTGGAGTTGGGCGACCAAATATCTGCACTTTTGACTGAGGTAGGAGTCCACCTTTCCCTGATGCAAGACATCATGGAATATCCTACCTTCTTAGATATTTGGAGGGATATTCCACGTGATTTGATGCCTCTTAATCGTCATATCGTTGGAGCTGTCACACTACTAGCAGCAAGGAGGTCTCCCAATGATAGGCACAATTATTCTTCTAGTACGGCTCGTTCATCTAGTACCTCATCGACTGATGAGGGTGTTCGTGATCATCCTTATCCACATGCTCCTCCTCCTCCTTCACCTCACCTAGATCATGAGGAGGCAACACATATTCCTCCTCCTCCTCCTCCTTCACCTCACCCAAATCATTAGGAGGAAGCACATATTCCTCCTCCTCCTCTTTCACCTCACCTAGATGAGCATGTCATACCTATTCCTCATCCTCCTCTTTCACCTCACCTGGATGAGCATGATGGACCTATTCCTCATCATCCTATTTCACCTCACCTAGATGAGCATGCCAGACATATTCCTCATCCTCCTCTTTCACATCCTAGATGAGCAGGCAGGACCTATTCATCATCCATCATCTTCCACTACAGACTAGGTATCCACTATTGTTATCCCATCG
>JASDQU010503428.1:35380-49905 GCA_032191745.1 Picea mariana | reverse complement strand
GTACTTGAACATTTAAGTGGGGTAAAAGGAGGTTTCCCCCTTGAAGAGGCTTATTATCTAAAATTATCTCTTTTTCAAGGTGTTGAGTACTTTTTCTAAGGTTTTTCTATGCTATATTGATATTTGGTTCCTAAAATACATCTTACCTTTAAAAGGTTCAAATGGTCATGTGATTTCAATCACAACAAATGGTCTCGATTCATAGTGAAGCAATCTTGTAGGGAAGACCCATATAAATAAGGCACATTCACACCCAATATAACTTCCTTTGCCAAATAAAGATATTATTTCTTCAAAATCCATGGGACATCACCTTCTTTGAAATACCAGGAGGGACCAAACTCTCCTCTAATTTCTTGTGTTGGTCAATGTTTCTTTTTATTTTTTGAAGAAATAAGAGCTCTCCTCACAGCCAACGTGTCACTTTATTTCGATGATATCTGCCTCCATAAATAAGATGTTTTTTTTTAAATATATTTATGGGATCTAGTAAGTGGGATATATTAAGATTATCCCAATCTGAGAGCTCATAAAATATAGATTTCCTTTTCATCCCAATGGAAAATTTCTCAACATAGGTGTCAAAGAATTATGGATCATTGAACATAGGCTCCCCATTCGAATCAAACATTTATGTAATATCCTTCTCCTCTCTCATATTCTCTGAGCCATTATGTTGGTGTTATTATTGTAGGCATTTGGGTTCTCTCTTGTTTACCATTGAAAGAGGATTTTTCTCTTCTATAAGGGTGTTCTTCTGGGAGAAATACCCTCGAGCAGTCATACATTGGCTTTCGTAGGTGGTTGGACCACCTATCCTTCAGATAAGGTCCACAAAATTTACATCCATGATATCCTTTAGTTACAAGAAATGTGAAATTATTGTATACATAACAAGTTAGAGTTTAAGAATAGAATATCAATCACAGTGAATTAAATATGCAAATAAATATTGGTACATATATAAACAAATGAATAAAAAATTTAATTACCAGAGAAAACTCCTAATCCCGGATAATCATGTGTGGTGTAATAACATATTCCATACAATGTAAAACTCCTCTTTGTTGTGATGGGTCTTCATACATCATATACATGTATCTCTTCCCATAATTACTTCAATTCATATATCAATGGTTGTAGGTAGACATCCATATTCTTCACTTGTCTTCTACCAGGGACTATCAGAGCCATCATAAGATGTTCATTCTTCATGGACAACCATGGGGGGATGTTATTATTGATCACTACTACGGTCCAAACATAATAGTTGGTGTTTTGGAGGGAATATGTGTTCACACCATCCATTTCTATGTTGATTCGTAGACTTCGTACTTCATTCTTGAATTTGTTTGCCCATGTATTCTCTATATGTTTCATGGCTATTGAATTTGTTGGGATTCACATAACTCCCAACTCACTTTTGTGTGAGGCATGCCATCCCTACAACATAGATAATTCTTTGCAACAAAAGAGCCTTTGAATCCATGGGATTATAGGAATATGCCTCAATATCTTATGAGTAGGACCATGCAATTTACCATTTTTATTTGATTTATGGTACCTGTCAGGCCCACATTTTAGAGATATCTATTTATCTGGAGATTCTCCTCTATATAGAATACAATAATTCGGACATGCATGATATGATATATACTCAACACCCAACATTTTTAATAATTTATTTGCCTCTTCGCAACTACTAAGAAAAACATTATCATTAGGGAGAACCTTATATTTCAATATCTTGTAGTTAGTGGAAAATAGAAATGTGCAAGGTCATTTAACATTTATAAAATAAACTGTTTCTAATGTTGATTCTGTGATAAGATTTCTCAAAATTAATATATGGCACTCGCTGGTCAATTACCGCAATATTGTTGACAAACATGTGTTTGACATGCCAAACGTTTCTTTCACGTTGTACAATAACATTTTTGTCCCAAGATGGGTAGACTTTGACCGGGCACTAGGTTGAAAGAGAGGGGTAGTGGAAGCATGGTTTAGGCTTTCGAAAATGGCATCATTGATATGAGAATCATCCCCTAGCTTATCTTTCTAGGATGAATATAACAACATTGTATCCATGGTAGTCATATCACGTAAGTAATCATCCATAACAACCTATTTTTTATTGTCTCCATTGCCAACTTCTGAAGAAGTACTATTGATGTATTCATTCCTATTTGGTGAATCTAGATGTAGTGGAAATTGAAAAGGTGGTTGATTCAACCATTCTTCATACGCTTCCTCTCCAATATGTTCTCTCATTACAACTTTCTGTTTGGTTGACATTGTTCTGGTGTGCAATGGAAGATGGTAGGTAGGTCGCTCATCATCATAATATTAATAATTTAAAAAATATTGAACATTAGTACATCAATGATATTAGTAAGAACAGTGCAATAATTTGTTTGTTCAAATTACATTATACAAAACAATTATTACCATCAACCACCAAGGATTGTGGTTGGAAGATGGAATGCTACAATTGGAAGGCTAAAATGATTGTCCATTTTTATCTAGCAATTGTTTACGGTGTGTTGCTCCTGATAAGACCTTCCAACATTTTTGAACCAGTACTGGAATATTTTATGCATCTAAACTCGATTCTCAATCAGGATCTTACAAATTTTGATACATTTTTATTCAGAATGACATGGATAAAAAAAAAACTTCAATGAGGTAATCAAAACATAAATAAAATAAGTTAAACTTACTAGAGATGGAAATGGATAACTCTATGATAGACTTTGAGAAATATGAAATGGGATGGAATTTGAAGAATTGGACATTTGATAATATAATAAGGTATACCACAATCTAAGTTTTAATATAGTTTTGAAACCATTTTTAAAAATAAGGCGACATAAAATGTAAAGTGTATATTGAAGTATTCCAAGTCATGTGAATTCATCCTAAAAGATAATTTGAGATGAATATTCTATTTTTTGTGCAAATAAAAGTTCAAATAACTTTAGAAGCATCCCGATGTGCTTATAAACCACAAATGCAATGGTGCGCATATTAACAATAACCATCAGTGCGTTGAAAAATCAACCACACCGTGTTTCAAGATTTTTTTAATAAAAAACAATTATATGTCTCTGGTGCGTCAATTGATATGGATTCCATGATGCGTAATGTATTATGGTCACACCAGTGCGTCTTACATAAACAAATCGTCATGCCAAAAAAATTAATAAAAAGGCTATTTTTTTAAACAATTAAAAAAAGACCGGGACTCGAAATTCATAAAGTCATTTAAATACTAAAAAGCTATTCAGTATTTCATTACTTTGCAAAAATTTTCATGGGAGAGACTTGCAAGAGAGGCATATGGAGGAACACTGTGGAGGGGTAACATACTTTGGAACCATCGTATTATTAAGAATAAGAAAATTTGAAGGATGTGGTCATTCACTTTAAACCATTTTCATAAAGTTTTTTATTATTAAGAATGTATTCAATATTTTCATTTTTTGCCAAAATTTTCAGGAAATAGATTTGGAAGAGAAACATGTTGGGGAGCACTGTAGAGCAGAGGAATACTTTGGAACAACAAAAATATTCAGAAAATCTGGACTTGAAGGGTATGATGATTCACTCAAAACCCTACATTCAGAATAATAATAATAATAATAATAATAAATAAAAATAAATTATACTTACCTTAAACCATTGTTTTTTTTTGCTTACGTGAATGAAAAATTTCACTCGAGGGTTTAACTCCCTATATCACTTAATAATTAAGGATTTTCATTTTAGGTATTTTAGATTTAATGGGTTATATATATATAAAAGTGTTTGGCATGTGATGCAAAGAGACCACTTATTGCATCAGATCCAAAACGCAGTCGATGCTCTACCTTTCTTTTATTATTTTTTTAAACGATTTTCAATTGGATGTCTTTTTCAAAAACGTTTTTTGATTTTTTGGTGCGTCATTTAAACATAAATGCATTGGTGCGTTTAAATATAAGGAACACACTGATAAAGCCATATATATCTTTTTTAATTTAAAAAATGTGGTGCAAAAAAGCAGTATCGCCAATTTTCTCATCTAAACAACACATAAAATATTGTCACATAAGTTTTTTAATTTTTTTAATTTTTCTTATCATCGATGTGTAATTTTTCTATTTTTTTTATGAATGTTTAATTTTTTTTCTATGTTTTTTTTTTCTATTGTAGTTGTTGTGATGTCTTCTATATATATCACATTGTTGTAATTAACAATATTTTAAAAAAGAAATTAAAATTTTCGATGCTTTTTTTTGTATGGAAAGCGCCAGTGTGTTTTATGTAATAAACACACGAGGTTTTGGATATAAAAAGCGCACTCGTTACAACAATTTTTTTTCTTTGAAAATTATGTTCAATTTATTTATAAAACATATTTAATAGTTTTTGTTGTGAATGCTACATGTTGTATATTGATAAAAATATGAGTGAGAATAGTTCAAATAAGATAAGTTTTTGTTGACACAATGATGACACATATGGAAAAACAAAAAAGGCAGGTTCTCTGTAAATTATATACAAAATTAATATGGTTGAGCTACACATAAGTTTAACTAATATGTACTGGTTAGTGTGTGTCATGTAGGGCTAGAAAATGAGGAAGATTGATAAGGTTATTTCTGATCTAAGTGCAGAAGATCTTAAAAGCTTGATGGAAAAATTGCAAAGAGATGAATTAGGTGAATGAAAAAATACTATTCAATATGATTTGTTTTTTGAATTTTCATTAATAATATACTTAGGAATATTAGATAACATGTTTCAAACAATCTATTAATTCACATATGTTTAATATTCTATAGGAACCGACAATGAGGGAACATAATGTCATCATAACAAAACAAAATTAATTAATATAGAAGATGTAAATGATGATGAATTGGTCCTTAGCTCATCTTGAGTGATGTTGGAGATTAATCAAATGAGGAAATTGTTTTATAGAACTATGAGGGATATAGTGGAACAAACGTGTAAACATACTTTCCACTTACAATATATAAATCAATCCATTGATTCCAAAAAACCATGTTATATTAAAACTACAAGAATCATTTCCAGAGAAATGGTCAATCATACATGTCAAACTTTCAATAGCAAAAACATACAAAAACAAAAAATAATCAATCATAAATTAATATTCCTAAAAACGATTTTTTAGAATATATATATTACAAAGTATTCATTTATTAAAATATATCAATTTTGTGATATTTAGTTTTCAAATATCAATATAAAAATACTTTATTTTCATGTTATTTTTTTTGGAAAAATATGAAAATCCCAGAGGACCAACGAGATGATATTTGAAATATTTCAATAGGAATGTCCCAAAAATTGTGCAAGGAGATGGTCAAATAATTGGACATAATTGTATCGCAGGAGGATTTATCTCAACAACAACGTGATTCAAATGTATGTAATCATTGAATTTTTATATTAGGTACAAATAATTAATTATACATTAAACATTAATTTTCAAATATTCTCTTACAGAAAAGAAAAGAAAATGGAACTCATTCTGCATATAAAAATGGACGACAAGGAAAAAAAGAGTTGATAGCAAGTTTGTGAGTACTTGTTATTTCCTTATAACAACTTAAGTTTTTTTTTATGTGTATATTTTAAGTTGTTTTACAACAACCATTCTTGAATGTATTCAAACAAGTGTTAACATACAAAGAAGATCCATCGGAAAAATTTATTGACATTGGGGTAATTAAGGGTTGTGAGTATATGTTGGCATATCAAAAACTAATTGTGGAATTTGTAAGTATATGTTAATTTACTTCTATCATTTTATAATTAATGAAACAAAAATAATACTTTATATTAAATCTATGATTTATTATGGGGTATAAAACTTGCACGAAACAAAGTATCGAACTGAGTCTNATATATATATATATATATATATATATATATATATATATATATTACAAACTATTCATTTATTAATTTATCAATTTTGTGGTATTTAGTTTTCATATATCAATATAAAAATACTTTATTGTCATATTATTTTTTCAGAAAAATTATGAAAATCCCAAAGGACCAATGAGCTGATATCTGAAATATGCTAGTAGGAATGTCCAAAAAGTGTACAAGGAGATGGTCAAAGAATTGGACATAATTGCAACGCAGGAGGAGCTATCTCAACAACAATGTGTTTCAAATGTATGTAATCATTGAATTTTTCTATTAGGTACAAATAATTAATTAAACATTAAATATTAATTTTCAAATATTCTCTTACAGAAAAGAAAAGAAAATGGAACTTATTCTGCACATAAAATTGAACGACAAGGAAGAAAAGGGTTGATAGCAAAGTTTGTGAGTAATTGTTATTTCCTTATAACAATTTAAGGGGTTTTTTTTGTATATTTTAAGTTGTTTTACAACATCCATCCTTGAATGTCTTCAAACAGTTGCTAACATACAAAGAAGAGGCATCAGAAAAATTGATTAACATTGGGTTAATTAAGGGTTGTGAGTATATGTTGGCATATCAAAAATTAATTGTGGAATTTGTAAGTATAATGTATGTTGTTTTACTTCTATAATCTATGTGTTGGACAAATTGTCATTCATGTGTTGTCATTGATGTCAATAGTCATAGTAAGCAGAGCAACAAGGTTAATCTCAGGAAGAAAAAGAATCAACAGAAGAATGTCACCTTAAATCTGAAGAAATTTGTGATTATTGTTGATCATGATAGGATCAACAATCCTATGATAAAAGCTCGGGAGGGTTAGCAAACACAGAGATCAAAACTCGGAAGGAAAAGTGTAAGCTCAGCAACCATCCGATCAGAGTAAGAATTCTCAGCAGTCGTCTGATCAAGAGGTTGACCATGTTGATCGTCTAATATAATGTGCATCAGTCATGTGAGTGATCGTGGGCTTAAGGACCGTTGGAATATCGTGATTGTCGGATCTGCAAGACATCAACGGCAAGAATGAATATCAGGGAGAAAAAGCAGAATTAAACCACTCGCTAGTTACAATCTCGCAATCCATCTAGATCGTCAGATCACACAGCTTCAAAAATATAAGACTGTGGTTGATCCAACTAACAACCAGTTTAATTCAGATTAAATTGTGACTGTTGGATGAGCAATCGCAAAATATATGGCAGGTATAGATAAAGAGATTGAAAGGAAAATTAAATCACTCGCAAGTTGTAGCTCTGATATCATCATCAACCGTTGATCTGCTTCGAGTGTCCTCATGACTGTTGGATCACTTATGAGTGGAAGGACAGGATAAGAAAGCTAAAAAGGCTAAGAGTTTAACTATCCATATACCCGTCGACCATCGGATCAAACCTAAATTCTCGTCAGCCGTTGGATTCGTGTTAAAGTGGAAGGACAGGATAAAGCTACAAAAGTTGCATTGCAGAATAGATTGAGCCATCGATCTAAGTCATGATCAACGAACAACCTTCACTTCAGGTCTAAATATGTGAGGAACTTAGTCTCCATCAGTTTGAGACTTGAAATACCCAGAGCCCGAAAATCTGAACTGAATAAGGACCGTCGTATTTAGAGGACAAACGAGGACTATTGGATCAAGGTTGTTAATCAGTAGACCAAGTCAGGAGTCTACATCAGCAAGGACACATGGCATAGTTAGAGAATGACAAGTGTCAAGTTGAATCGACATTTCTAGTACGTGCAAATCATGAATCAGAAAGACATGTGGCAGCTACTGGGCTCGTGACATGTCATCAAGTGAAGTAAGCAACTTACATCACTCTGGGAGTTTTTCTTCGGGATATATACCACCAGCACTTGCCCCATGTCCCGAAGTCCCGAATTTCGGAGTCCCGAAATGAACATAAGTCATCTGATCTGAAAGATTGTTTCAGGATTATTCTCGACCGTTGATCAAGAGAGGGACACGTGTCAGTCATTTGTCAAATCTAGAAGAATAACATACAAAGGAAAGAAGGAGTTTCATATTTGATATCTCCGGATTCCAGAGACCCAGAAAAAATGGTGGCCTTTCATCTCAATGCTTGATTCAGTCATAGCCATTGGATTTAGCAGTGAAAGGATGAGTGTAAGGTTTAAATATGACTGTTGATTTTTCTCCGCAAAAATGTTAACCATCCAATTAGTTCGACGATATCGTATTCGGGAGTTTTGAAATGTTGGAAGTCATGAAGACCCTAAGGGAAAAGTGTCAAAATTTTGTCAGTCGTTCATCCCATCAGAAGATAGAATCGTAACCATTGATTTAATAAAGCGCTCAAGCACTCGTTTGGCTTAGCATCTGGTTACCTTCGATGGTCATATGATATAATAGTTGTAACAGGAAAATGTTATACATCGCTATATTTGGTAAGCCTATGGTTTTGTATTGCTCAGTCATATGAAATGGCTTGAAGGAAGTGCCTCCATAGAATTTGGTCTCTGTGAATATAACATAGATTCAAAATCGAGTTTAAAGGATTAAATTGATCCATGACTGTGATGAATTTATGAAAAACCTTCACGGTAAAATAAATTAATAGTAATTAAGCTTGATTAATCGAAGAGGTGCGATGGTCAAAATGAAGGGACACATTTGTGTCACACTCACACCATTTGAAGAGCATATAATCAGGGAAGAGTGTTGAGAAGAAAGTGTGTCTTTGCAGTCCAGATCAGAAGATCAAAAGCTGAAGAAAATTCCGGGAAGAAAAGATAATACCTATGCATTAAAGGGCGGTTGGGTGGTGCAAGGGCAAGTTGGTGCCTACAGAGGGAGTTGGTGCTTCCTTTTCAGTTGTAGCTGAATAAACAGGGGGTTGTAGCCTCCTACCAGTTGGTGCTGGTAAACTAGAGTGTGCATGCATCCTGGTCATTTGGTACTGATCAAAAAGGAAGTACATCTTCCTTCTATGTAACATGTAAAACAAATTTTGCAGTTAATAGAAAAGAGTTTGTGGTTTTCCCAATTGGGTTCCATGATAAAAATACTGTGTTAAGATTTTGTTTACATTAATAAATGAAAATTTGACATGATTTTTTTGTCATTGATTCACCCCCCCTCTTAGTGACAGGATTTGATCCTTCAATTGGTATCCGAGTGGGTTCCTTCAGCACAGTCTAACAAACTTGAAGGTAGATCCTGAATATCAATCAACAAGAGGGAATGTCTAACAACAAAGCACCATTGTTCAATGGAGGAGGCTATGCTCTGTGGAAAATAAGAATGAAAAATTTCATGTTGGCTCTTGGTTTTGATATCTGGCAATACGTTGTAGATGGTTACATTGCACCAACTACTCCACCCAAAGACTCTGGAGGAAAGAAAATCTGTAATGACAACTGAAGAGAAGTTAATGGAATTCTAGCGGGGTTGACTAATTCTATATGTGTGAAAGTTATGTGTCGTAGACGCCCACCTGAGGCACTTCCGCAATCACCAGGACCTTCTCTGACCACGGCCCAAAGAGCGTCAATGCTCCCCTAATTCCCTGTCGGGAATTCTTTACCCACAGTAACTCTTTTACTGATCTCCCTTGCTGATCGGGAAATCGGGTTTCGCGTTATCGCGGAACCTGTGAACACAGTTCTCATGCTAACCAAACCCCAAACCCTTATGGGTCAAAGGTCAACGCTTCCGTGCTTGTCGGGGATTTCCTTATCGGGAAATTGGCACACACGATGTCACGGTTCACTTGCACCACATATCCCCGAACCCCGAACTCCGATACGCACGTGCTCTATTTCCTCCTGCCACATCACCTTCTTTCTCCACTCTATCAGGAATCACGTGATCGCGATTTCACCCGTCACAATTCCTTTGCACCGAGAGGTTCTGAATGCTGAATCCCGACACTCCGGGATCTTGTGCCACCTGTCCCTATATTGATCGACGGCTCCAACGACTTCGGGAAATCACCAATCGTGATTTCAACAAATGTGAAACTCTCACCTCCGTAAAACCCGATAAGCCAAATCCTGATGGCTTCTGATTCCTCCTGCACTAAGGGTTAAATCCCTCGCAACTCCTCCAAGATCTGACAGTCGGCGGGTTTTCACGAATCTTCCCTGCAAGGTCTGGCCGTCGATTTCTCCTCCTTAGGGAGTCCTTCCGTCGAAAGCTTCATCCTGTTCGAACCTTCTCTTGGGTCCATCTCCACAGTATCACGAAGGAATTATCCCTCTTGAGCTTGTTAATTTTGACTCCCTCGGAGACTCTGCGCACACCTCTTGTGCTCGACCTTCAGCAACTCTCCAAGTGTTGAGTCTTTCAGACTCTGTGCTCTTCTGGCAACAGTAGTCTATGCCTCCTTTTGCTCAGACCAGTCACTGAGACTTCAAGTTCATCCTACACTTCTCCTGCACGACTCTGCCAACCCCTTTTATACTCCAGAGAACTTAGAACAAAAGTTCCCTCTATCTGAACCCTGCAGTCACGCACTCCTTGCAGACAAATTCCACTGCACTCTTTGCAGGAATCTCTTGGCTTGGAATAGAGAAACAATTGAAACTAATTTCTTACTCTCACAGATTTCAATTTAAATATGAAATCACATACACAGCATACTTAAACAACTGCATATCCAGAAGAGAAAACATTCATGAGAAAATGACAACATGCATAGAGAAATAACACCAACCATGAAATTGAATCCGAACTGCCTTCTATTAATTCAATAACATATGTACAGGGGTGTTCTTCACAATCTCTCTGCTTGCTCTTCTCTTCTAAATGCTTCTGAATGCTGCTAATGTTACATTGATACAAAGGAGGGTGTCTATATCCATTTTCCCTCTCGAAAACTGAAACTGTCTAATCTAGACTTAACTATTCTATCTACCTGCATTAAATCTATTAAATGCCTTCTTATCTACTAAGGACGAGAGCTTAAAGGCTCAAGGTCCAATACACTATACAAAGGCACTTTCCATAAATGGTTCATTTATACATTGGTGCATCATTTTAAATGAAATTTCAAAATGTGTGCTGGCGTTGTCCAGCTGTTTCTTCTCAATGTGTTGGCTCGCTTGATGAGTGAGCGATGCTCCTGCATCATACTCCTTGGGTTGAAAACTTTCATGGGATCCTGTCCATGAGCTCCTGCACAGTCTGTCCATGCTTGTGGATAACTGCTTCTATCTCCCAGCTGGCATCCTCCACTGGATGATTCTTCCACTTCACCAGATATTCGAAGTACTGTTTTCATCTGGTTTTCTTACCCGCTCGCTTGTCCAGTACGCACTCCATCTGCGGCTTATCTGCAACTAGTAATTGCTTCTGCCACTGGATTACTGGTTCCTCAGTTCCAGCTTCTACTTCTCTAGTCCTGTATGGGTATAAATCTGCTATGTTGAATATCGGAGATATCCCGATGCCATCCGGCAACTCAATTTCATAATCATTTTCTCCAAACTTCTTCAGGACTCTGCACGGCCCGATTTTCTTCATCTTCAGCTTGTTGTATGTTCCCCTTGGAAACCTTTCCTTCCTTAAGTGTGCTAGAACCAAATCACCAACTTCGAACTGAAGTTGTCTTTTCCGTTGATCGGATCTGCGCTTGTACTCCTGATTTGAGTCGTGTAATCGCTGCTTCACCTTGCTGTGAAGTTCTCTCATCACCTCAGTGAATTCCTCTGCGCTAGCACTACTAGTCCCAGCATGTTCTGACTCCCTGAGTTCAGAAACTCCCCTCAGTTGTGTCCCATACACAATCTGAAATGAGATTTTTTCTGTACTCCGATTCACTGAATCGTTGTATGCAAATTCTGCCTGTGGTAACACATTATCCCAGCTACTGTGGTGTTCTATCACCAAGCTTCTCAGCAAGTATCCAAGACTTCTGTTGGCCACCTCGGTCTATCTGTCTGTCTACGGATGGTAAGCTGAACTAAATGACAAGTTAGTTCCTATCTTCTTCCATAGCGTCCTCCAAAAATGACCTATGAATTTGGTATCCCTGTCCGAGACTATGCTTCTCGGCAATCCATGAAGTCTAACAACCTCTTTGAAAAACAAGTTTGCGATGTGGGTCGCATCGCTGGTCTTCTGGCATGGAATAAAATGTACCATATTTGAAAACCTGTCTACCACCACAAAGATGGAATCAACCCCTCTCTGTGTCCTCACAAACCCAATACAAAATCCATGCTTATCGCCTCCCATGGTCTCTCGGGTATGGGTAATGGCTGATAAAGACCTGCGTTCTGTTTTCTCCCCTTCGAATGCTGACAAATTCGACACCTATCAACAAACTTCTTGACATCTGCTCGCATGCCCGGCCAAAAATACGATTCACTCATCTTTGTGAATGTTTTATCATGACCAAAATGTTCTGCTAAGCCACCGCTATGTTTCTCATTCACCAAATTCTCCTGCATGAAGCAATTTGGAATGCATAGTTGATTGCCTCTGAATAGCAATCCTTCCTGGATCATGTAGTCTATCCATGGGCTTTGGTCTCTAAGAACTGGGTTCTCAGCTGCTTCATACGCTTCTCCGAAGTCTGCATCCCCTGCGTACATGTCCCTGAGATTTTCGAAACCCAATGTTCTGACTTGAAACTCTTGCAACAGCAAACATTTCCTGCTCAAAGCATCAGCCACTTTGTTAGCAGTTCCTAAAATATGTTTGATCACAAACATGAAATTCTGCATATACTCTACCCATTTTGCATGCTTCTGATTCAACTTATCCTGTTGACTCACAAACTGCAATGCATGATTGTCACTGTACAATACAAATTCTTTCGGGATCAAGTAATGCCTCCACTTCTTTAATGCTTGTATGATGGCATAAAACTCTTTATCATACGTGGAGTATTTCAGCTTTGTGTCATCTAACTTCTCACTGAAATAAGCAACTGGTCTGTCCTCCTGACTCAAGACCGCTCCTATGGCATATCTGTTGGCATCACATTTCACCTGAAATGTCTTTTGAAAATTAGGCAACACCAGAATTGGTTGCTCTGTGATCTTCCACTTCAACAGATTGAAGCTCTTCTCAGCCTCTGTTGTCCAATGAAAAGACTTGTGTCGCTTCTTCACCGTGTCCATCATTGCTGCGCTAATTCCACTGAAATTCCTGATGAATTTTCTGTAGAAACTAGCCAAACCATGGAAACTCCTCACCTCGAAAACATTTCTCGGTGATGGCCAATTCTTGATCACTTCCATCTTCTTAGGATCCATCTTCAACTCATTCGCTGAAACAACAAAACCCAAATAAATGAGCTCTATCTTCATGAACGAACACTTCTTCATGTTGATCAACAACTTCTCCTGCTGCAGTCTTCTCATCACAATTCCCAAATGTTTCAAATGCTCATCCTTTGTTTTACTGTAGATCAATATATCATCCATATATACGACTAAAAACTTCCCGATGAATTCCCTCAGGACTTCATTCATCAGCCTCATGAATGTGCTTGGCGCGTTTGTCAAACCAAACGGCATGACCAGCCATTCATACAAACCTTCATTTGTCTTGAATGTCGTCTTCCATTCATCACCTTCCCTCATGTGAATCTAATGATATCCTCTCTTCAGATCAATATTTGAAAAATAATTTGCCCCACTCAGGCAATCCATCAAATCATCCATTCTCGGTAGTGGAAATATGTACCTGATGGTAATTTTGTTGATTGCTCTGGAGTCTGTACACATTCTCCATCCTCCATCCTTCTTCGGGCTTAGTATTGTTGGAATAGCACATGGACTCAAGCTCTCCCTGACCAGTCCTTTATCCAACATCTCTTGGACCCGGTTCTTGACCTCCTCATTCTCTTGTGGTGTCAATCTGTATGCGGCCTTGTTCAGCAAATTGGCTCCTAGTATGAGGTCGATGTGATGACTCACACTCCTCATCGGTGGCAATGAACGAGGTAATTCGTCCATGATGATGTCAGTGAACTCTTCCAGCAGTTCCTGAATCTCATCCGGTAAGTCATCCACTCTTGTGCTAGTCAGGACAATTCTTGGTTTCCTGACCACAAAGAATTGTGGATCTTCCTTCTTCTCCATCTCTATGAGAAGTTCCTTCCCACTCATGAGAAGTATGGTACTTCTTACTTCCGGCTTCACTTCCTTATCCTTTATCGGAAGCAATTTGTGTGTTCTTCCATCCTTCTCCAGAGTGTATGTGTTCATTCTCCCATCATGAACCACATTTCGATCATATTGCCATGGTCTCCCCAGCAATACATGACAGACATCCATGGGAATGACATCACATAGGACCTTATCCTTATATTCACCCATTTTAAATTCAACTAAACATTGTTTAGTGACACTCACCTGATGTCCCTTCTGCAGCCATGAGACTTTATATGGACTCGGGTGATCAATCGTCTTCAGTTCCATCTTTTCCACCATCTCTGTTGAAACAAGATTGTCGGTGCTCCTGCTGTCCACAATGACCTTGCATTTCTAGCCCTTGGTCTTGCATGTGGTCCTGAATAGCCTGGTTCTCTGAGCTGTGTCCTCCACCTCCTTCTCGGGTGTTAAGAGGACTTTGTGCACCGTCAGTGACCTT